>VDFB02117532.1:0-28741 GCA_007258455.2 Sequoia sempervirens
AAATTGATATATGATACTGAAAAAATTACAAAAAAAAATTGATATATTGTCAAAAAATCCAAAAAAATTCAAATATGATGCTGAAAAAATACAAAAAAAAAGTGCCTTGGTGAAAACCTGGAAACAGGCGCCTTGGTAGCAAAAATACAAAAAAAAATAAAAATATTAAAATTCCTAAAAAAATTTATTCCAAGTGGTGAAAACCTGGAAACAGGCGCTACTTGAGGCCTTTGCATCCCTATTTATTAGCATGCATCCTCGACACTTAGCCTTTCTCCATCATGCCTTGTCCTTATTGCCTTGGTTTGGAATTGGTCTTTGTCTTTGTCTAGGGGCATCACTGTTTTAGCTTTGGTCTCTTGGATATGCTTGTCTTTAGGACACCTCGCAAACAGTGTTTTTCAACACTAACCCAACTGTGTTTTTCATCACAACCCCTGACATCGTGTGTTTTTCAACACTTATCAGTTTGGTCTTATCTAGTTCGGTCATGTGATCTTACCTACTTGCAAGCATTCGATCCTTATCCTCGGAACTCAGTATTAGTTTACACACTTAAAAAATTTTAATTGCAACACTTAATGCTTGAGATATGCCATGATCTTTTCTTTGTGTGCTGACTGATATTGATTTTCGTTGAGTGTCCTTGTCTAATAAGTCTCTTTGTGATGCATAGCTAGAGGACTTGGGGCATGGGGCATGTTTTTATTTGCTTTCTGCTTGTGGGTGTTGTCTTGAACCTCTTCAATGTCTCTTGTTGTCTCCTTGACACACTTAAGAGATTTATGGCATCATCCTTGAATGTTTTTGCACAACCATTCTCATGGTAATCCTGGTGTTTATGTCTTGATGCGAATGTGGTTTTGCTACATTAAATTGGGTAAGCTAACATTGTAGTCATCTTGACCTTCATGTCTTTGATGCTCATGTTAGAATCTTTCTACATTCCAAGCTGATATAAATCACATTCATATCTTCATAGTTATGCTTGTGACTAGTGATGATTATGTGATTGTCCGATGTCCGGTAATAATGGCCCAATGATGAAAATAAGTTCTCTTACATTCTCTAATGAATGATGAACACACAAAAACCTATGTTACCCTATTGCAAGTACACCTTTGCATTTTCATGTAGCTTGCATTATTTAGACTTCATGTTAATTTGCTCTTTTAGGCTGTATTATGGGTTTGAGAGGGTTTCCTTCATCTTTCTTGTGGATTTTTCATCAACTGTGATCACGTTCTTCATTTCCTTATCTTCTTTCGCGATCTCAATCGAAATTCCCTATCTTAAACAGTTGATTGATTTTGATGCATCCTCTTTATTGAGGCATATTCTCTTCCTTCTTTCCATTTCTTTCCATTTCTTCCAAACTTATATCTTCCATTCGATTTCACCCCACTTCTTTTCTTCTAATTCAACCTTAGGGCATAATTTTCTTGCTGATCTACCTGGGTTCTGTGATTCTTATATTTTTCATCTTACATCAAGAACCTTATCTTTTGTTTGATTTGATCAAATTTTTCAATTCATTATTTCTCCTCTATCTCATTTCGATTTCGATCACGAGGGGGCAGTACCTATCAAACCTCAATCCTTGATTCAACTTTATCAATTCATCAATTGCTTCTCTTGGGGAAACCTTGCTTGAGATTCTTATCTCTCACTTTGGATGTGATCCCGAATCGCCCTCATGTTCAAAGGCCTTTTGTTTATGTTTGTCTAGATGTGATCCCGAGTCGACCTCACATCTGAGTTGTTTTGTGATCCCAAATCGATCTCACATTGCAACTTCATTCTTTGACTGCATGTGATCCCGAGTCGACCTCACATTAGTCAAAGAGGGGCAAATGTGTGCAACCTAAAATGGTCACCTAGACTTTGGGCCCCATTTATTTAATTTGTCAACATCAACTTTTTGAATCAATGATTGTCGCATTTTCAAATCAAATTTCTTAATCAATTCATAGCTATTTCAAATGTTTCAATTTTCCCTAAGGTTTGAATGCTTCATTAATTTTATTTAATCAAAAGAAATAAATCCCTTTTAATAAATAAAATAATGTTATTTAATTGAAGTTAATATTACTTAAATAAAATGATGCTATTTAATTAAATCTATTTTAATTAAATACTTTATTTTATTTCATTAATATTCATTTCTAAATTACATAATCTTATTTTATTTTTATTAAAAGAGATATTATCATCTTAAATAAAATAAAATAAATGAAATATCCTCTCAAGAATATCCTGCGGATGTAATATAGGTACTGCCCCCTCGTGATCGAAATCAAAATGAGATAGAGGAGAAATAATAAATTGAAAAATTTGATCAAATCAAACAAAAGATAGGGTTCTTGATGTAAGATGAAAAATATAAAAATCACAGAACCCAGGTAGATCAACAAGAAAATTATGCCCTGAGGTTGAATTAGAAGAAAAGAAGTGGGGTGAAATCGAATGGAAGATAGAAGTTTGGAAGAAATGGAAAGAAATGGAAAGAAGGAAGAGAATCTGCCTCAATAAAGAGGATGCATAAAAATCAATCAACTGTTTAAGATAGGGAATTTCGATTGAGATCACGAAAGAAGATAAGGAAATGAAGAACGGATCACAGCTTGGATGCAATCCACAAGAAAGATGAAGGAAACCCTCTCACCCATAATACCCTAAAAGTGCAAATTAACATGAAGCTCCAACACGTAAGCTATGAAATGCAAAGGTGTACTGCATTAGGGTTAAACATAGGTTTTGTGTGTTCATCATTCATTAGAGAATGTAAGAGAACTTTTCATCATTGGGCCATTATTATCTGACATCTGACAATCACACAATCATCACTAGTCACAAACGCAACTATGAAGATATGAATGTGAGTTATATTAGCTTGGAATGTGGAAAGATTCTAACATGAGCATCAAAGACATGAAGGTCAAGATGACTACAATGTTAGCTTACCCAATTTAATGTAGCAAAACCATGCTCGTATCAAGACATAAACGCCAGGATTACCATGAGAATGGTTGTGCAACAACATTCAAGGATGATGCCATAAATCTCTAAGGTGTCAAGGAGACAACAAGAGACACCTAAGAGGTTCAAGACAACACCCACGTTTTAAAGCAAATAAACATGCCCCATGCCCCAAGTCCTCTAGCTATGCATCACGAAGAGACTTATTAGACAAGGACACTCAACGAAAATCAATATCAGTCAGCACACAAAGAAAAGATCATGGCATATCTCAAGCATTAAGTGTTGCAAAAAATTTTTAAGTGTGTAAACTGATACTGAGTTCCGAGGATAAGGATCGAATGCTTGCAAGTAGGTAAGATCACATGACCGAACTGGATAAGACCAAACTGATAAGTGTTGAAAAACACACGATGTTAGGGGTTGTGTTGAAAAACACAGTTGGGTTAGTGTTGAAAAACACCGTTTGCGAGGTGTCCTAAAGACAAGCATATCCAAGAGACCAAAGCTAACACAGTGATGCCCCTAGACAAAGACAAAGACCAATTCCAAACCAAAGCAATAAGGACAAGGCATGATGGAGAAAGGCTAAGTGTCGAGGATGCATGCTAATAAATAGGGATGCAAAGGCCTCAAGTAGCGCCTGTTTCCAGGTTTTCACCACTTGGAATAATTTTTTTTAGGACTTTTTATATTTATTTTTTTTGTATTTTTGCTACCAAGGCGCCTGTTTCCAGGTTTTCACCAAGGCACTTTTTTCTTTTTCTTTTTGCATTTTTTTTTTAAGAGGGTCGGCCGAAAGGGCCAACCCTATGATATTCTAGAAATTGTGTCGGCCATATGTCTTGATATCCATACAAAGACCCTCGCCCTCTCTCGGACGCAATGCCAAAATGTATAACTGAAAATATGTTATACTTCTGTGAATCCTTGCATGCAAGGATACTCAATAATGAGTCATTGCAAATCGATTCACAGCTCTCTATCCAAGAAGAGTAGGGATTGATATTGTGGCCCTCAGATTAACCCTGTTACCCCTGCAAATACAATCTCGGAACGAGAGATTCAAAGAGGAGAAGCAAGAATGCCAATCTCCATGAATCCTGTTCTTGCAATGCAACAATGAAAACTAATCTAAATGGCTGTAAAATGTAATAAACCAAACTAATTTATTGAAATGAAACTTAATCTACATGCAATGTCATAAATGAATTATTTTGCAAATTAATCTACTATGAAGATTAAGCTAAAATGTAATATTAAACTATATGCTCTAAAAATAAGATGCTTATATAATCAAACTAATGTAATCTCAAATGATAAAATTCAAATTTGTAGCATAAGTCCGATGTAAAAATTCGTGATTCTTGAAATGAGAATGAGAGGGCTCATTTTATAGGCAAAAGTAGAATTGAAGGAAAATTCAAGCAATGTGGGATAAATAGAAATAAAAATGCAAGATACTCAATAATGAGTCCTTGCAAATCGATTCACAGCTCTCTATCCAAGAAGAGCAGGGATTGATATTGTGGCCCTCAGATTAACCCTGTTACCCCTGCAAATACAATCTCGGAACGAGAGATTCAAAGAGGAGAAGCAAGAATGCCAATCTCCATGAATCCTGTTCTTGCAATGCAACAATGAAAACTAATCTAAATGGTTGTAAAATGTAATAAACCAAACTAATTTATTGAAATGAAACTTAATCTACATGCAATGCCATAAATGAATTATTTTGCAAATTAATCTACTATGAAGATTAAGCTAAAATGTAATATTAAACTATATGCTCTAAAAATAAGATGCTTATATAATCAAACTAATGTAATCTCAAATGATAAAATTCAAATTTGTAGCATAAGTCTGATGTAAAAATTCGTGATTCTTGAAATGAGAATGAGAGGGCTCATTTTATAGGCAAAAGTAGAATTGAAGGCAAATTCAGAAGCAATGTGGGATAAATAGAAAAATAGAAACAAATCTTGATTGGAATTCTTTTAGTTTATTTCCCTTTTAACTGATTTGTTTCCTTTTTTTCATCATGGATATTCTTGAGAGGATATTTCATTTATTTTATTTTATTTAAGATGATAATATCTCTTTTAATAAAATAAAATAAGATTATGTAATTTAGAAATGAATATTAATTAAATTAAATAAAATTATTTAATTAAAAATAGATTTAATTAAATAGCATCATTTTATTTAAGTAATATTAACTTCAATTAAATAACATTATTTTATTTATTAAAAGGATTTATTTCTTTTGATTAAATAAAATTAATGAAGCATTCAAACCTTAGGAAAAATTGAAACATTTGAAATAGCTATGAATTGATTAAGAAATTTGATTTGAAAATGCGACAATCATTGATTCGAAAGTTGATGTTGACAAATTAAATAAATGGGGCCCAAAGTCTAGGTGACCATTTTAGGTTGCATACAATTTGAGGTAAAAATGGTTTTGTTTATGCTTATTTTTGTGTTATTTCCTCATTTTAATTTCTTTGCATTCACTCCCATCTCACTCAAGTTCAAGATATGAGATGTGCCTTTTGTAACCCTTTGAACCTAAATTTTAATTAGTTGGTTCTAAATTCTTAAGCCATATGAAAACTCATAAAATATGTTTGCATGTTTTTTGTAGGTTGTTTGACCCTTGTGATTTAAGTGCATTTAATCATTTTTTTAACTATTTATTTGCTTCCAAGATGATTCTTATGTTATTATTAAGATTAATATATATTATTTAGATGTCTTGATACGTGTTGAGTGGTATGGAACCCATGTCTTTTTGGAATGTACTTTTTAATAATTTAAATAGGCATATGTATTATGTATTATTAAAATAAATTCAAAAAAATGAAATTTCTTGTATTATATGGTTTAGGGGTGGAGTGAAGAGGAGGGTTTTATAAAAGTGATTTTTGCATAAGAGATAAAGGAAAGCACATTTTGGGTGTTGGACCTTTTGGGATACATATCTCCTCCTATTGTCCTCTTCTCCTCTCTTTTTGTTTAAAATTTTGTTTTGGTTGCTTGGATTGAATATTAGACCCAATGATTGGGATTATCAGGTGGATTGATAGAGTTTCTCCAAACTCTATTCATTTTCCTTCTTTCCAATCTGCTTGGCTAAAGGTGAGCCGATTAAATTAAAGTTTCAAGAATTTTATTTGGTTTCATTCAAAATTCTAACCTAATGTGGTTTCATATGAAATCCTTCAATTAAGGAATAAGCATGTTTGGGGAATTTTTAGATTAGTTGAAATTAATTTAATAATTCCCATGTTTTAAATTTTTAGAATTTGTATTTTGTGTTGAAACTTTGGAAATTTTCCCAATATTCTCATGTGATTAGGGAAGTGAAATTTTCACACCATTAGTTTCAAAAAGGTATGCTTGAAGTTTGGATATGTGAAGTTTAAGTAATGGGTGGGGTTTAGGATCCCACCATTGTTTTATCTGAAAGTTACAAAATCATGCATGTTAAAAAAGTTGAATTTTAAATTTTTTTTGGTTTTTTTAATTTAGAATGGAACTCCCTTGTGGAAATAAGATGGAGTATAATATATTCATATGTGTGTCATGACTGGATCTCATTTATGTGTCATATCCATATTTTTTTTTGATTATGTGGCCTTCAGAGGTTGATAACTATATGTATTAATGTAGAGGACATTTTCCTCCATCAATTTGAAATGTAAATGATCCCAAATTCAGTGACAAGTAATAAAGATAAATAATTAAAAAGAATTGAGTTACAGATTTCACACATGAAAAGAATTAATATGTGAGTTTATTTATCATATGTGCATGTGAGTATGAAATATTATCATAAAGAATGTGGGTTCGATCCTAGAGATTGATGATAATGTCATTAGGAACTCCATTGATATGATCCTCAATTTTTTTATGATGCTCCTAGATTCCATGTGATGACACTCCGTTAGTGTACTTTTGATACTCTCTTCCTTGTGCAAGTGATTGTGAATTCAATGATTATTTGTAACTATTTGTATATGTTTGGTTTTTGTGTTGTTCCCAACCTTGTTTACATGTATTTCTCATGTGATGTTTTTGGATGTTGTGCTAATTTTTAGGAGATAGTCATGTGTCATAACTATGTGTGTGGTATGTGTGTTGAATGTCTACCTAGTGATTCGCTTTCTAGCTTAGAGGGTGGGCATAAGGGTTCCACATGGTTTTCATGAGTCATGTTAATGTCCTATTTCCTTGTTTAAGTCATATACTTTTATCTTTATTTTATGCTAAACTCTGAGATATTACCAAACCTTTTATATAACTTTAAGTAGTTTAAGCATTTAAAGTTGAAACATGTTATATTAATATGTATGTGTATGATTTATGAATATTCATGATTTTAGTAGGATTTTATGTTTAATTATAGTTGTTAATAATGAAATACCTTGAAGAATAAAGACTAACATTTGCAAAAATAAACTTGTCAACCCACAACAATGGGTTTCTCAACCCGTAGCATAAGGATTATAGCTTGAGGCAAAGAAGGATTCAATCTACTACAAAACGATCACTTTCAAAAGAATATGGAGGTATTCATTTAAGGATAAAATTGTGGATGGTTGAACATCACTCTTATCTTTTAATAAAACAAGAAGGAGAAGAATTTTATTCCCAATAGGAATATGAATTATAATAAAAATTTCTTTGACTGTGCATGTTTTCCATTATAACGGTTAATCTTGTTTAAGTATAGAGACCTTGTTTGATTTATATACTCGTGTTCTGATAGTTATTATTTTTTATTTTAAAAACTTAGTCCTCTTCCTATTCTTGAGGAAGAGTTGACATCTTCTTTAAGTTTTTTTTCAATTCACAAATAAATTAGACTCCCTCACGGACCCAACTATTCAACAATTTTGTGCATGGTTAGAGTGCAATAAAGAAGAAATACTTTGATATTATATTTTTCTAAGTGAGTAATTAAAGAGATTTTATGGATGTAGAAATTCAAGAAAGGGCCACTTGAGGTACTGTTGAACCACCTTAATTTAGATTGGTAGATTAGATTATACATTGTAGGTTTAACTAATATTTTCCAATTCACGTGATTATGAATTATACGTTATAAATTATGAATTATGCATTATAAATTATTAATTAGAATCTATCATTGAAGGTTAATTAGGTTAGGAAATATTGTAGTATAACAATTAATTGGTTACAGTCATAAGCATTAAGTACCTGGAACAAAAGGTAGTTTATATTTATTTACTATTAGAATTTTGAATAAACACAAGATGTAGGATCAAACAATGAACTAAGATGTGCCTTCCATGCAAGAGATCTATAAAAAAAAAAATTATTATTCCTCAAAAATAAAATAATTAAATAATATCTAGGTTATCAAACGATATGATAATACAATGAGGGTTAAGTGCTATATAAGAGCAACCCTAAATGATAAAGGGATTAGATCATGACAAGTTTCATCATCACATGTGATGATATATTATTATCTAATAATAGATCACTTCAATTAACATAAAAAATCAATTAGTTAACATAAAAAAGCACTCCTAAGTTTAGTTTAAGTGCATGAAATTAATTAGACTAATAATCAATTAAAGATTAATTAATTATTAGCTAATACATAATTACTCTAACACCCACCCTTAAGATGAACTTAGGGAGTAGCTAAGAACCATAAAAAAGAGAATACATGATGGGTCTCAATAAACAAGGCCTAATAAGGTACCCATATACAAACAATCTAATCTCTCACAAATGGAGAAAAGGAGAAAAACATATGGGAAAAACTCCTCTCCAAAAGAGAGAAAAAGTGAATGAAGGACTGAAAAAGCCTCCAAACCAATGTGAAGGACTAAGAATCCTCCAACCAAAATAATGTCCCAAAAAAGAGGAACATGAAGAACATCCCTGAAGCATGAAGAAACTATAGACAACTATCAAAAGATGATTGATATAATGTTGAATGAATAACCTCCTCTAAAAACATATGATGATCAGGATCAAGAAGACAATAATCTACATCAATGCCCACAACGACATTACTCAAAACAAATGGAAAACAAATGCAATACATCTAGAACTCGAAGATACAAATGGAATAGATACCAATAGTCTGAAGAACACTAATCAAATGAAAATGGAAGGTTTCCTTTAGAAACATGAATCAAAGAATGTCTATATGCTAAATGCTCCATCTCACCAAAATGTAGCTGCTACATTCGCCTAGTACATAGGAATAAGAACTAGATACACAGATCACACAAAAAATGGGGTAAAAGCACAAACCTGTGTCACACTTTATAAAGGAATCGACCAACAGCAAAAAAAAGTTATGAACTTCGACCACATAAAAGTGGTCTTTATGTTTTTAATTTCAAAATGGTATAAACTAATGAAATGTAGAAATTTTGATGAAGTTTATTCCTGCAACTTTTCAAATTTAAAAAAAAAAATCACTATGTTTTTATCAATTTAAGGACAGATTTTGCAATGCTGAAAATTTTAGAAAAAAGTGACTTCACGAGCCATCAAGAAACAAATTGAAAAGAAATTCATTTCTTCCTAATTTTTTTTTCTCCAAATAGGTAGCTTCAATATCTTGTGCATGGAAAAAAAATCAAATTTTGATTTATATTTTTCTTGTAATAACGTTTTAAAGTCAAACTTGTTAGAATTTGACAGTTTTCACGGGCCATCAACTATTGTCAAATTTTTAATCATTTTCAAAAAAAAAATTATACCCTTTTGAAGAAGACTCTCTCCTCTTGTGTCCCATATAATTTTAAAAAAATAAAATATGTTTTACTATTTTTTAAATTTCTAATCAGTGTCTTTTTTAATTTTAACAACCTACTTTCATTAATTTAAAATATATTAAAACTAATCAAAATATTAAAAAATATATATATTTGGATTCACCACTTCGAGCTCTACAAAAAGATATTTTTCTTTTTACAGAAAAATCATTCTGACTGGAGAAATACTCTGCCAAATTTGAATGTTTCTAAAAATTATGAAAAAAGGTGAGTTGGCCACCAAGTAGGATGCCAACTAGACATGCTTAGTTGAGTCTGTTTCGGCCGAAATAGGTTGTTGGAGTGAAGAAGACACTGAGAGGGGGGGTGAATCAATGTCTTAGACAAACTTTAACTTTTTCCTTTAAAAAGAATCGAATAATTTATGCTCTTAATATTTCAATGATAAATACATTCATGAATTGAATGCAATCATTAAAGAACTAAAATAAGAAATATTAAAGAAAATCAAAGATCATCACAATCATGAAACATTATCACATCAAAACAATGAGACCGTGAGACAAAGATTTGATGAGTGGAAAACCCTCTAGGGATAAAAAACCACTCCAAAAATGATGTTGCATTGGCTTAATCTGAAAACTTTCTATTTACAATGTCTCACTAGAAAAAGTGGCCTCACTGACCAAAGAACCTCACTGGTTACAAGTATGCCTGACTGGCAATTGTGTCTCACTGACATTAAATGTGCCTCACTGGAAATGATCAATCTGTCTCACTGACTTGATCATTTTAACTTCACTGTACATTTCTCAATAGAAAATAATTCAACTATAGAGGATCACTCTGTTTCTCTACAAATCATATTTTATCTTCAATCTAATACACTTAATATCTTAAAGACTCATTTTTCTGGAATCTTTAAAATATAAAATTATTATTGATACAATTTTTTTTGCATCATGTTTGCAAAACTTCAATTACAAAATTTTGTTTACACATTCAACATGATAACTCTGTGAAAAGCACCGAACATCAAATAATGATAAATCATTGTTTATATAAACATTCCAAGAATGGTAACTATTATAAGCTGCCTCTCAGATAATGCCACATGTAATCTGTTAATTGTCTTCAAAACTGCCCCTTGAATCATCATGATATATCATCCTTTGAATACTATCATCATATGTAACTACTAAAACATTTAATGCATGGTCGACATTGATATGAACAAAGTATGCAGATTTTAAATGACTCATACATATGCACCATAAACCTTTTATATACACCTACGAAAAAACAATATATACTGCAAGAATATTCTCTAAAAACCTTACAAATTCAACACAACAAAAACTTTTACATGGTGTGCCCTAGAAAAAAGATATTGATACACAAAACCCTTGATAAAACAACCTTCAGCCATACATAATGCAGTTGTAAGTTGACCCAGCAAAAATGTATAGCACCAAGGTCTATAGCACACATGAGAGAAAGCATGAGTATTCAAACATAGACCAAAACCAAACAATAAACCCTTGGATATGAATGCAATAATGAGAAAATCAAGTAACCCAAGTCAAAATGAAACACTTTGTAAAGACCCAAATGAAAATACTTTGGTCAACACTAAACCAAGAACTCAAACTAGGGTTTTTCACCATTTTATAAAATGAACTCAAAAACAAGAAATAGAAGTATCGATTTTGCTGCTCATTACAAGCCATAATTATCATAGTGGTCTGAAAAACTACTTCCTGAGTAGTTAGCCGCAAAATCATACTCTTCTTCATCTATTCACCAAGCTTCCAGAAGCGGCTACACATTCCTTGCACTGTCTTCTTCAAAATGAGTAATCATTTAGGGTAAATACTTTGTGTCAATAAACTTCACAAACAAAACATTAACCTTTGTCAATAAAACACATTATCATTATGTCAGTGTCAATTATTTTATTTCCACATGTATTCAAACCTTATAAAGCTTGAATGTATAATGACTTTTGAAACAATCAAATATATCACTTATGATTTCCCAAATGATATAAATCTCATAATGCTCAATGTAGTTGGTGTTGACTATCATGTGAAACAAACAAATATACTACCTTGTCAACCTTGTTGAACATATAAGCCTTTGTTTATGCACAAAGTCTAAATTTTCAACCATAATCATCACCTCTAGTAGCTTGAGAACTTTGCACCAATCTTTATACCCTGTAGACAATCAAAGTATTGCACCTTATATACCAATGCCAAAATCACCCAATGATAAAGCAATAAGTGTAAACCAAAACAAAACCTTGCACATTAATATGACAAGTACCAATGTGCCAAGCCTTTGCAAATAGTAATGAATTCAATGTGACTCATGAAGATTTCTACCTCACACATAACCTTGAAACCTTGTCATATATTTGACGTTAATGCCAAACACAAATTCCAATGGGATCAACATAGGCTCTTCCAAGACATAACCGATCGACAAATGCTTGGCCGAAAAAATGGTCGATATAAATAAAAACTTTATTAAAAAAATTCAACTCAAGAAAATTTGGTAAAATACATATTTCAAACAAGCAAGGCTTATTTCGACCAAGGAAGGCTTCTTTCGACAAAAGAAGGTTTATTTTGACAATTTAGAAGGTTTATTTTGACAATTTAGAAGACTTGTTTCGACAAAAGAAGGTTTATTTTGACAATTTAGAAGACTTATTTTGATAAAAGAAAACGTATTTAGACAATAGGAGAGCCATTTTTGAAGGTGCATTAATCTTCAACTTATTTAATTGATTATTTATTTATTAACATGAATGCATTTGAAGTTTGTTTTCACTATTTTTCATTTGAATACGGTTGGGAACTAGGGTTATTAGGTTATGTTGTACACATGTACAAAGACCCACAATTTTGTTGCATATTATGATGATATTCCTTCTACATATCAGGATGATTTGATATGTCCATAGAGCCACATATTCTTTTATATCCTTCCTTATTTTATACATCATGATGTGTTTCACATAATCACCAAATTCTCCCATAGCTCATGTGAGACCTATATCAATAAATTGAAGATATATACCTTTCATGATGCTTGGAATATGTAAATTGATGATCTATTTTGTTAGCCTAGATCATACATATGCACATTCATGCTTTATCATCTTTTCTTACATTACATGATGATATTGAGGTTACCCATGAGAAAGAGAAACCTTCTAATACATGAGATATATATATGAATTAAATTCTTAGATTTCATTATTATTGATCACCAATTCTATGTTCTTCCATTATTGTTCTTACATCCACCTTATGCCTATGTTTTATTAAATTTACCTTTGCCTTTACTTTTATTTCCAACTTGGACTTATCTTTTATGTATATATTATTTTTTTGTTGTTTTGTATGCTTATGTTTATTAGACTTTTGTTTAGTACTCAGGATTTTATGATCTTTTCCTTATAATTTTGGTTTCTCATGTTGCCTCATTAATTCTTAAATTTCCATGCATGTATTGTGATACTTTGAATGGGCATGTAACTTTTCCACAAATTATTCTTTGACTATTGATTATTTTCTTTGATCCTATATGTGTTCATGGACTGCACTTTTAGATCTAGTTACCACATAGACTAGAGGGCATTATGCATTCCATTACATCTTAAACCTTCATCATGTTGCATCTTCATATTATGGGAATCATGTCTCTACCCCTTTACATCTTATGCTTATATGGTTATATCCTTACATTTTAGGTCATTAATCCTTCCTCCTTTAACATAGTGTGATTTTATTTGTCACATCCTTGCATTTAAGGAATCATGCCTTCCCCTTTGTAATCTTATCCTTTCATTGCTAAATACCTTTTCATAAGAGATATATATCATGTTTTCTCTCTTTCACATCATATATATAAGTGGTGATATACACATTTAGGTATATATTGAGCTCATGGTGTTTCTCTTTCTATGTTTATAGTACTCATTTTATTAAAAGATCCACATATTTCAATGCATATTTAGTGGTGATCTAGTAAGTGATGTCATGATCTAGCACGTGCATCTAGTTACATGCTTTAAATATTTTCAAGTGATATATATTCCAAATATGCTCATGATGTTTGTAATTTATGTATTTAAATAAATTTTAATTGATGAACCTTTTTTCAAGTGATATATATACCAAATATGAGTTCATGATACCAAATTTTCTCATGTGATATGTTTGTAAAATTTGAATGCCTTTTTTTACTTTGGCTTTAAAAAAAATGAACAATTTATAATTTCATGTTAGATATTTATGCAATACTAACTGTACATGTTTCATTGAAAGCTCATGTGTGCACAAATTTGTATGCAGGTGAATTCAAATTTGAGTGTACTTTGTGATGGAAAATAAAAGGATTCGATCAAGGAAGTATGATTGAACACAAATAAGATAGGGGAAGAGATGATTGGGCGAAGAAACATCTATTGAAGAACAACCCATGGAAAATATTGATGACCAAGGTGACATACAAGTACAAGAACAAACTGAACCTAGTAATAGAAATTTTTTAGAATATGGTATGGAAAATTTGATGGAGATGGATGAGGATTCTCTTTTCAATAATATTTCATCTGAAGATATGTTATCTGAAAGCACATTAAAATTACAATTTTAAATCAAGGAAGCATTAGAACCAACAGTAGAAACCCCACATAATGCAAAAATTGTGTGAAACCAAGAAGTGCATGTAGGAGAACAAAGAACATCTGAACATGCAACTAAATAAGTACATGCAAATGAAAGGGTGTGTAAACTAGGTCACACACACATGATGCATGAATCACTAGGATTCAATATTTTTGAAGAAGGGACACTCACTTAATGATGAGGGCGCAACCCGAGACTTAGAAAATAACCCACAAACAAGAGAATAATTTTATTATTTAGAAAATGGAGCTTCTTATATGCAGAGGATCTCAAATCCCCAAGTTCTACAACACATGCAAGTTACATGTGAAGCTACAAATCACCCTTTCTAATATGCAAGCTTGTCCCCAAAAAGTTACCCAAAAATTAGAACTCCCATAAATAGAGCCTCCTCTTAGTTTGAGCTAAAAAACAACATTCAAATTTGAGTTTCTTAGGTGGTTTGGCCGAAAAATTATAACTTGAAGTTCAAATTTCAAAGAACATTTGTAATCAGATCTTCTAGAAAGTGCACCCAACTTCCTCGGGCCATAATCTCTTGGATTCAATCTCGGATTCGCAAACCGCTTGAACTGCTGGAAAACCTAAGTCAATAATGCCAGCCAAAATCCGCTACACCACCTTTGGAAAGTTTTGGGGCCGATCTGGGAAATCTAAGTGCCTCAAATCTAACTCAGAAGATTTTCAGGTGTAAATCTGGGAAACTAAAATTGCAATATCTTTCAACCCAAGAATAGAAAATAAAAATAGTAAATTGGGAATTTCATTATGACGAAAAGGGTATCCAAAAATGTAAAAACATCTAAAAATGAAACTTGGAATTTAACTATATTTGGGTGATGCAAGATTTCCCTTACACCACTAGATGCTCCTGCATCACTTAACAAATGTATGATGGCTAAAAAAAGGCACTCAAAACCCACACATGGCACTTTATACGAGTAGTGCATAAGGCACAACCAGATATGTGAGATCCCCAAAAAGAATACACTAGAATGGAACTTTATCTCAGTGCATCTACAAAAGATAAATTACATGCAAAAGATGTATAAAATTCCCAAATAGGATAGAATACTAGAAATACATATAGAACGGTAAAAAATGAGTCATCCCACACAAACAAAAAATTTCCAAGAGCTAAGACGTCCAAGTAATTCACCAGAATATGAAAACACACAAATAAATAAAATGTACATAGAGAGAAATATGGAAAAACTACATGGATTATTGTGAATATTTTTGAAAGATCATCCCATCACCACTAAAATTGTGAAAAACAGAGAAATAGATCAAAAGTTATGAGCTTGGGAGTGAAAATAGCACCTCTAACTTCAACAAGCTACAAAATGAACCAATAGTAAAAAATGGTGATGAGACCCACATCACTAGAAAGTTGATAGAATGATCTTTCCAATGATGTCATGTTCACCCAATTTTGATATCATACTCCCAAGTTATGGCCAAAAGAAACACTAGTACAAAAACGTAAATAAACTACTGAAAAAACTACAAAAAACTGCTTATAAATGACTACAATTGGTCACGTGACCACTAGTAGTTTATGTTGAGATTATGGATGCACAGTCCTTGAAGCTCCAGAATCTTCAATAAAGGACCTTAGCTATGAAAGATAATCAACCACAAAGGAAAGTGTTGCAACTATGGAATGTTGAATAAAGATTCTATATTGATATGATATGATGTAATGATCTGTTACAAATGAACAAAATGCCTGATTATATAGGCAAGAAGGAAAACCTAAGATGCAAGAGATGTTGTCATCTATCATGATCTAATAACATGTGACAACATGTGAACCCTATCTAGAAATTATTAAATGTTGAGATAAATTCTAGAAGGACAACTCATCTTCTAGAAGGAATCTTATCCCTACAAACATGGAAAGGAATATTACCCTATTTATTAAATGATTTATTAGAAAGCAACCTAGGACTAAATGAAATATGACCTAAGTTAACTTATGCTAGTGTAATAATTAATTAATGAATTACACTAACATTTTATTTCCAGTCATATATAACATGACCAGATTGATGACTAAACCATTTTTAGTCATTTATTGGTTGTTTTGATTGATCAATTTGGTACTATATTTAGTTTTTTATTTAGTCATGCATTGTTGTGATCTGGTCACTTATTTAGTCACTTTTTTTCCACTATTATATTTAGTCATTGATTTAGTCATCGATTGTTGTAATCTGGTCACTTATTTAGTTGGTGATTTAGTCATTGATTGTTATAATTTGGTCACTTATTTAGTCATTTTTTTATTCACTGATATATTTAGTCATTGATTGTTGTTAACTGGTCACTAATTTAGTCATTTTTATTCACTGATTTATGTGCATTGGTAGTGTATTTAGTCATTAATTTTAATCATCATTTTGATCAATTTGGTAGTATATTTAGTCAGTTTTATTCACTCTTTACTATTTTTTTGTCAATTGGCGATATATTTAGTCAATTTAATTATTAATTGATATCAATTAGTAGTATATTTAGTCATTTTAATTGACTTATATTTGAGGATTTAAGAATAAAACATAAAAATACACATCAATCATTAATTGCACACAATAAGATAGCCATTGAGAAGGAAAAATCAGTGAACTTTATTAATAAAAGAAAGGTGTTCTAGTTATAGCTTACAAATAGAGTATTACAATTGTTACTTTCAGTCACAAGACTAAAAATATGAGTTACAATATTGTAGAGAATGTTGGATATTGTTGATATGTGGTTGTCATTGATGTCAACACTATTGGCATTAATGTCTTTAAGGTTGTATATGTCGAGGATATTAAGAAAATTGTAATAAAATAAGTTGCAGGTTGTCGGTGATGCAGTGAAGTTCAGTATGGTGGCCAGCTTAGTATATTGATGATAAGAGGTTGTAGATTAATGGGTTTTTTTTTTAAGTATATCTAGTTTATCCACATGAAGATTCAGAGGTTTTCATGAAGATTTGATCGAGTTATGAGTATTTGTGTTCTGACAGTTGTTACGGTACTTTAATTGGTGTTCCTAAAAGAAGATGATGTGATTCTAGTAAGTTGAATTGTTGTGGATGCTTCTGTGGTGATTCATGATGCTTGTGGATGTTTCTAGATTGTTCTTTATCTATGTTATTGGTCTACATTGATCGTTGTGCTCACGATTGGTGATTTTCTTTTGTGAGTTCATGTTTTTCATGATCATGGCCAACAGGGTGATTGTAGCATTTTGTGGATCTTCGAGGCATAATTGTTTAAGGTGTTTCATGTTCGAGGATGTTTTCCTGGGTCCTTACTATGTTGTGGCCGACATTGGTTGATCCGCATTAATAAATTGTTTATTGATTTAGGTCGATAATTTGTACACATTTTATATTTTGTTGGGTCAACATGTAGTTGATGTTATCCTTAGTTATGGATATATATGATCAATTTTTTATACCATTTGAAGGCATGGTGTGCATGAACAATGTTCTAATCTTTCGAAGGTAGAGGCAGAGTGTGAAGAAGAGTGAGAAAAAGAAAGTGTTTATGTGCTTAACCAGAATTGTAATCAGGCACTAGCAGATGTTATTTTCTTAGTTCAAAATATTTCAGATGTAATCTGAATGTTATTGTAAGACAGTGAGTCTTCCTTTGGGAAGTAATCCTTTTGTATTTGAGTAGTGTACACTAGGCAGTGTGCCTGAATGCATGTGCATTCCCCATTTATAATTCTTTTATACTTGTAACAAGGTATAATCTTGTGGACTAACCTCCACCGTGGCTTTTCCCCTAATAGGGTTTCCATGTAAAAAATATTGGTGTTATGTGTGTTTTTGATGTGGTGATGGTTTATGCTTTCATGTTTATTTATCAGATCTGAGAATAAATTTAATATATATAATATATGTGAAAACTAATTCACCCCCCCCTCAGTTGTCTTCCCTTGTGTTGCCAACAGAGAAATGACTGCAAGAAAGAAACTTCTCCAAAAGACTTCTACAATGATGGAAACGTGAGCTTGAATCCCTTCAATGCGAGCACATGCCCCTTTCATCTCTTAAAACTTCTACAACGTGGGAAATCTTCCTGGAGCAAGTTGTAACATGTAGAATCCAAGGATTGTTGATCATGTCCCATATATGAAGCTCTCTCGACCTTCAACATAGTCAACAATAACCCAGCTAGAATATTTCCTCCTTTATATGCAACATGCCATCTAATATGAGCAACAGGGTGCTGCCTTTTCTGCCATGAATGAAGTTGTGCCTCAATACAACCAACAAAATTAATATTAGTCTCAATTCATAAAGAATTAAAGTGCATTGTATATTGCAAGTTTACAAAAGAAATTCCAAACATAGTAGAAAGATAAATCAATTAAAAAATTGTAGCCTTGTCAACAAATGCCTTAAACAGAGTGTTCAACATAGGCCTGAAATATGCATATTGAACCCTTGATTTCAAAACCTTGTTCAAAATTTAAGAAAGGTGATACGCTCAAATTATAGAATGAAGTTGACATATTATAGAATGAAGGCTATCAACACTAACTAGACTGGAACAACATTATCAACAGAAATTTCCAGAAACCAAGCCCAAGAATGACATCATACTTGGACAACAAAAATGTCAACCCTAGTTCATATGTTGTCTTAGTAAAGACCTACACCATTAAAGAATCCATTTATACATAAATTCTAAATTAAGTTGATGAGAAAATATCTTTGATATCCAACTGGAAAGCCTTAACATCCAAAAATTACTAACCTGATGTTTCACAAGTTTCCCAACTATGACATCATCTACTCCATTCACTTTACAAGCACTGCCTGTTTCAAATTTTTAAGGCACAAACACATAAGGTACTTTCTGCAACTGTAATTTTAAAACTAATGATTAATAACAAAACTTAAGGCATTCTATCATGGCATAAAGTTGGCACAAGTTAAAGGATATAAGAAAGTATGGCTTGAGGGGGATTCTCTCAATATCATCAATAATTTGAAGAATTGTGTTGCCCCTTCATGGACTATTGAATCTTGATTAGGGACTCTATTGATATTCTTAAATCTTTTGATGAATATTACATTTCTCATATTTCGAGAGAGGGCAACAGATTAGCTGATGTCTTCACTAATCTTGGAGTTAGAGGTGTTAGGGAATGGGGCGTGAATGACCCCCTCCCTATAGAGGCAATAGCAAGTATTAATCATGATTTCCAAATTTAAATTGTTTGATGATTTATTATGGCTTGGGGCATGCATGACTATCTTCACATGGCCGGTGATTATGTGGAGGGATGGTAAGCCAAATTTGAAATGAGCTAATGGTACAGTGGTTGATATCTGTAGGGAACAGAACTCTAGGATCATTATTTTCTCCTTCCTTAATTCCATTTTCACATGGATTCTAGGCATTCTTTGTATCGCCTTCTCAAGGTTTCTCCTCATTGCATTCAGAGCTCTCAAGCTTATTGACTTTGCAAATTTTGTAGACATGGGAGGTGATAGGAACCGTGCAGAGCCCTTCTCTTGTGAAGTCGTTAAGAAGAATTTAGAGGTTTGGCAGGTGTTAGAGAAAGGTGGTTGGACTCCATACTTGGAGAGACTGCATGGTAACAACTCGCAGACGACAACATTGTTTGCAAAAGTAGGGAACAACATAGTGTTGAAGTTGGGCAGAACGGAGTTTGATGTGAATGAAGATTTTATAGCCAATATCACTAGGTTGCCTACGAATGGAATGAAAGTTTTCAGAGACAAGAAGGAATCGCAAACTTCCATGCAATTTTTTTTCAAAGGGGATGAAGCTAAAGACCTCAAGAGGGCGAAGAGTGGGGGTTACCAAAGGAGCTCTCTCAAGGCACTATGGGGAGATGTGGTTGAGGAACTCATGAGATATATCACCTTGGAAGGATGCTTCTCTTTGGTAAATTCTTACCACTTCCTTATGCTTAATCATTCTACCACAAAAAAAGAATTCCCTTTCCTTATTATCTCCTGGCATCACTGGATTCTGATCTCAAGGACCATAAGAGAAACCCCAAAAATCTAGTTTTGCATGTGGGGCTTATCCTTTTAATTTTTGAGTATGCTAGATCTTTTGAGGTGGCTAAGCCAACTGCTACCCCTAAGGGTAGGTAGTTAAAGCCGGTGGAGGAGTATGATACAGTCTCTGAAGAGGAGTCAGTTAGTAAAAAAGGGAAGAAGAGGAAACTTGTCTTGGAAAAGGAGTCAGAATCTGAGGAGGATGTGGACTATGTCCTAGACTCTCTTGCTTCCATGGAGGTGGCTCCACAACCCCCTATAGTAGGAAAGTCTAAGAAAAGGGTGTTGAGCCCTAATAAGGGTTATGAGAATTGTAGTGACAAGGTGGCTAGTAATTTTATGAGTACTTGCTTGAAGGAGAAGAATGAATTGTATGGTGAGGTTTCGTCGGCACCCCTTGTGACAAAGCAAAAGAAGGAGTTGGAGGTGGAAAGTAAGAAGAAATGGGTTTTAAGGTCTACGAGTCATGTGTTGGAGAGGAACTCTCCCCTCAAGATCACGGGTGAACAGGGTGATGATGATTCCCCAGTTGTGAACCCAGATATGTAGAAGAAAGGAAAGGTTATGGTTGAAGGTGGACAGGATGTTGTGGATACCCTGATTGTGGAACCAGATCAGCAAAAGAAAAGAAAAGTTGTGGCTGAGGAGATTGTGGACTTCATTCGTAAAATCAAAATGTCAGTTGTTGTTGGGAAGGGTAAGGATGTATCTGTTATTCAAGACAAGGTAAGCTCCTCTCAAGAGGAGGATGTTGTAGGTAAGGGGGTTTTAAAATTTGATAGGGAAGATATTTCTGATGTTCTGGGAATTGCTAGAGAGGGTTCCATTATTTTATTCAAATTGTTCAAATGGGTGTTCCATGAACTTATTATGACAAATGTTAAAGTATGAGGTGCAATGAGTAAAGCTGATGATTCTTCAGTTTAGAACCAGATTGATGAAATGTTTAACTCCTTGAATATTGTTCCGGAGGAAACACTTAAGATGAAACAAAATCTGGAAGGTAGAATTCTCACCCTGGAGGATCAATTGGAGAGAGTTTGTGCTATCATGGTCAAGGGTGGGGAGGGAACTAAATCTATGGTTAATTTTGAGTCTTTTGGTATTACCTCTCTTTTTGTTAGTGCCAAGAATCGCAAGGATATTTTTCATGCTAAAGAGATTGGTGTTGGTGGCAAGCTGATGGATGAAGAGGTTTTTGTTGATAAGGGTGGGGATAAGAATAATGTTTTGATTAATGAGGTAAATACGGATGGACCTGGGTCTAGAACGAGAAAAAATACCAAGGCTCAGGCTAGGGCTCCTAGCAAAGAACTATTTGATGTCTTGGATGATGGTCAGAAGGCTATGGCAAGCGAAGTGGAGGTTGCTGACATCCTGAAGAACATGTAGTGTTTTTGTTTGGGGTCGTCCTTTTTGGTTGATGTTTTGTTGTTGGTTTGCTACATATGGGATGATATATACTTTATGTATTTTTCTTTAGTTTTAGCTACTCTCTTTTCTAAAGGGTTTTGGGCCCCTTCAAAACTTATTTTTTACTTCTAATCAAAAACAAAACTTAAGGCATCCATTAAACTTGCAAGAAAACAACTACTTGAACAAATACACAGAAGCATCACCAAATGGTTCAAAAATCATCAGTATAAGTCCAAAAATTTGATGTTCTAGTGTAAGTTAATTAGGTTTATTCTCTTACAATTCATCAAAATTATAAAAAGGTGTACCAAGTCAAGGGATTTGATCATGGGAAAAGTTCATAGTTAAACACTTTTGTACTATTTCAAACATCATTTCATTAGTTTCAATCCCACTATTTTACCCATGTGATTACTACCCTATACAATAAGAATCAAACTATGTTCATTTTATTGGTTTTGATCCCTTCAATCCACCTTTGCAACATCTACATGATGTAAAGATTGCTAGTGAATGGTTGAAACATATTAGAGGTGATTGAAGGAAAGCCTCTCACAAATTAAGGAATGATTCAAGTATTGCATGGCACATTGCGTTAACCTAAAATTTTGTAATGCCCATCTAACATATTAAAAGGTTGCAATAATGTCAAAATTCAAAATGGTACAAGGAGAGAGAAAAAATCAATACCTTATCTTTGGCCAATGAAATCAAAGGATCAAGAATGGCAGGAGGATCCATATCAACTGCCATAACTATAAACTTTGATGTTCTAAAGTATAACTTCTTGGTTGTTGCAGCACCCTAAACTCGTTTAGTATTATCAAAAAAGAAACTGGATATTGATCCACTGCCATATTGGATCTCACAGGATTCTCCTTCACAAACAATAAATGATATATACTAATTGTTTAGCAACTTCCTTAATATCCCCATGTAAGTAGACTAAACTAAGTGAGTTTGAGGGTTTGAAGTAGAGCACCATCTTCTTGGTATGTGCTTGACTTTGATCATGACTTGTATCTTGAATGAAAACTGCACTGTAAAATTATTGTTAGAAAAATAACCACAAAATCCTCTTTAATTAAAATAATCCTTCTAGATATTTCAAAACAAGACATTTAAGTTAATTTCTAAGAGAACTAATTTCACTATCCAAACAACCATCAATCTATTTACTGTATATAATTTCCCAGAATTTAGAATTTGAATGTGATGAAACTAACCATAATTACCAAATATTTGACACCAAAATGTAGTACAAAATGAATTGTTTGACAGTAAATGTGTTTTGATAAACCAGATATACCCTTGATATATTGATTTAAATAACAAGGAAAGATAAAACTAGAGACAACAAGATAACATTCATTAATTCACTTCAACAAACAATTGAAACCAGAATTCGGCCACCAATTATAACTTCATTCTATTGATCTTCAAAAATATTTTACAATATGTTTCAGAATTTTGACCTAACTAACATGTCAAAAAGTGTCTTGTCAGTTACCCACTTTTAACATAAATCAAAAAGTCTTAATTATCATTGTTTACATAGGATTACATAAAACTTTAAAAGCAATGAAAGATGAGAAGTGAAGATAATTTATCATATGTTGAAGTCCACAGCACTTGCAAGATACAAAAGTCCGTTACTCATCGTAAGGTACCCGTGATCTTTCAAATCTAACACGGTCCTCTCTCCATTATAGTGTATGCAAGGCTTGGTACTTCACTGCAAGGCCTATTCTTTTGGGGGAGCTAGATATGTCTCCTCCCATTGGTACACTGTGTAATCAAGATTCCATTTGTACTCCTAGATTTTTTTTGTGTTGGCCAAGTGACTCTTCCATCTATTGTCTAATAATCCTTTGGTATTCACAATGAATTTTGAGTACCCAACATCCAGTGCAATTATTCCATCCAAGGTTAAATTGAGGTGGTGAATATTTATGTCACCATCCTTTTGTATATTAGTGAGGTAGTTGGGAACAATTTTCTAAACTCATATGTCCAATCCTTGGAGCCTTTCAGTTGATCATCATCCCTTAGTATCTTAGGCACGAACCACTACTTTAGTGTGTGAAATGAATCCATTCTTGCCTTGATTTTTTTATCTTTTGCAGACATGTATTGAAATTCATTTGTGACCATTCAAACCATTTGCTCAGTAGGATTTAAAGTTGTGGGGGCCTCAACACTCCTTTGTAAAATTTTGCACAAATTCATTAAGGTGTGATGTACAGGTTGTCATTTCCTAAATAAGGGGTCCAATATAGGTACATGGGCCTTTATCTGATCAACTGCTTGTGACAAGGAGACATATCATTCATACACATTTTCTAATTTTTCCACAATTAGTTTAACCCTATTCTACTAGATATGTTCCAATACTTTGATGGTTTCTCTCTTTGATCTTTTCTTTGCTTCTTCATTACTCTTTTTCAACTTCTCAATTTCTTATTTTAGCACATTAACTTGTTCAACAGTGATTTCACCTATATCAGTCTGGATGGCAGGGGCATGGTATACTGTTAATTATGTGTTTTGGGAAGGACCTACTCCCTTCAATTGTTGTTTCAATTTCACATTTTCTATGAATAACCTATTCACTTCATCATTCAGATTAGTCTGTTCTTTCTCATATTCTGCCAATCTAAGCTCTATATCTTTAACCGCATCCCTAGTAAACATTGTTGAGTGCATTGTCATAGTAGTTTCCTCCAATTTTGATGTTTCTTGAAGTGTCTTTACTATGGAAATTGCTCTCATTTCTTTTACAACATCAAGCAATCTTGGTTTTTTTGTTCTTTTTTGCTTGGTCCAAAAGGCTAGGGTTTCAATTCTTGGATTGTAACTTGTTCCACTCATTCCCTCATCTAAATTGAATTTAGAAACCAACATGGGATCTTCTTGGATTCTTACTTGATCCAGTAAGAATATATTTTTTAACTCCATCACAGGAATAATTAGTATATTTCTTTCTAAGACCATTTTTCTTGTTTCTTGGAGGCTAACAATAATTTCATTAATCCTAAGTTCCTCAAGATTTTGGGCAACAATTTGGTCATGATGTGACTCCTTAGTGCCCATCTTATTACTTTGGAGTCTCTCCTCAAATTCTTTCATTTTCATCTTAAACCAAAAATCCTTAAACTTGGGAGTTTGAATAAATTCATCATCTTCAATAAATCTAAGGGTAGCAATCACCCTTTCATCATCATGCACTCCTTGATCATTATGCCCATGTACATCCACTCTTTCTTCTGGTTTGTGAGCATCAGTTACAAGCTTAGGCAGTGGTTGATCAACTTCATCATCTTTAAAATTCAAAAGTACATTGGCTACCTCTTAAGTATCCCCTACTCCACTTATTTCATATGCCACTAAGGGGGCCACTCCATGTGTCTTCTAAATTTTAGGACTTGGTTGCTCAGGGGATGCTTCTGATTGTATTTTGGCAGTGTTTGGTAGGGGCTTTGTGATTACAATGCCACTTGATTTGATGGGCAGCTTGGAGGGTTTCGAAGACTAACCCTCAAGTTTCTTTTCTGGTTCAACATATAATCTTTCAAAGTTATCAATTATTACATTCATCCTTCTGATAGGATCCTTTTCTTCAACATAGAATCCTTGGAATCCATTGTCCCTTTTCTTCTTCTCCTCCTCAATCCTCTTTATGATTTCCCACTTCCTCTTCCTCTGAAAAACTTCATCAGGTGTAAAGCAATTTCTTATTACATCTTCTTTGTAATCCATTACATGGGTAATCCTAGCTTTAGTGAGAAGTGTCTTCTTTATAAAATTAATATTCCATTCAGGATCAAAGACCCTTTCTCCTCGCGACTTCAATGAATATCACATCTTAAAATAGTTTTGGAGTTCTTCAAGAGTGTCAGACCCTATGGATAGCCCCTCGCATTTAGTTAGGTCAAGGAGGAATGTCCCCTTTTTCTATCTTTTCATAACATCCTACTCCATCCATAAAATTTTCCACATAAATTATAAAAATTCAATTCAAATAGAAATAAATTTAGGTAAAACATGTGGGGCTTGAGGACACCCATAGACCCTTATTACTGTTTGGTATGCTAAAAAGAACCAGTCACCAAAATTGTGAGTGTGTCCCTGCTCTGACTTCAATGCTAAAGGTCTTAATACTTGCATGATTTTATTAGGAAATCTTGGTGAAATATGACCAAGATCAGCCATGACTTTTACTATGAAATCATCATAAAATATTACATAATCACTATTTTTACATTTGTTATCCTAGATATAACACCAGTTTTGTATAGGCAACCTATTCCCTTCATCATCAATCATTCCCAAACACATTATTTTAGTCCATCCATTTCTATTTTGGTACAATATTAAATGACACAACAGAGAGTATTTCCTAAAAGTTATGGGAGCTAAGTTCTCTCTTACTTGCAAAAATCCCTCATGTAACCCTTTCTCAATTTCAGCAGCAAATTCATACTTAATGTTGACTTCAAGATTTTGTATCCTCATTTCCATCATCATGAGATATGTTGGAATCCTCTCTTCACCATATATTCAAGCACTTGGCACAAAGCAAAATAAGTTTTTTTGAAATATACTTGGAAGTCCTCTATGGAAAATGGCTCATTTTGGGAGGGGGAGATAGGTATCCTCCTATTGTTTACACCCTTTTTCATGTGTAAAGGAATTTCATCACTCCTGTAGGTTTTTCTCAATCTCCTATAATCCTCCTCACTTCTATCCAAGTCTATCTTAGTGATAGCTTTCTTTTTTAACATAAAACACTCTATAATTGCTTCTTTAGTCAGCACCACTAATGGTGAACCATCTAGCATTCTTATAGTCTTGGTAGCTGGGTGATAATATTGTGTCAATACTTTAATAAACTCAACATCTACAAAGACATTTGGGACTATCAATTTGGCCAAATCTAAGGTCTAAGGATTCAAAACTAGAACCTTCTCAACCCTTTTTTCATAGAAGTACCAAAACATATCCCACCCTAATATAGGGATAATTGGGTCTCTACATCCATGGTTTGTATCTTTAAACACGTTTTTGGATCCTTTGTCTATAGAATTAGGTAACACATCTAAAATGGATTGTTGCAAGGACCTCTTCTTTGATTTAGAAACTATGGAATCTTCCTTTTTACTCACAAGTTGACTTCTTTTGGGTGGCATGATGAAGAATTTACTCCTTAATTTTTTAGGTGTCTACTTGTAGAAGAAAATTCAGTTCTTATACACTTGCTATAGAGGGTTTATGTGAACTTACCCGCAGAAATAATAGCTGCACAGTTTTCCCACTTGAACTTCCTTGCCTCTGGTATGCTGAGCTTTGTGAATGATTGCCAAAATGTCATCGAGTCCTAAGTAATATTTGGTGTTGAGCTTAGTCACCTCACTATTAATGTCAATTCATGCAAAATATTTTAGAATCTACTCATATTTCAAGTTTGAATACATGTTGATCTTGGGAAATCAAATGATGTAATCATTTAATGCTTGACAGCTTGTACCATAGTACTGCTCTATCATTTAAAGATTGTTGTGGGGTAGCGCTAGTAGTACCACCAACCCGTGCACACCCCTTTGGACTCTCGTGTGATGGAAGGTTAATTCTAGCAGTAGAGTGACTATTCACTACCATACTGCACTGTCATATCAAGACTTCTACAGGGCAACAGTAGTAGTACCACCACCCCGAGCACACCCCTTTAGACTCCCACGGGACAGCAAGTTAATTATAGCAGTTGAGTGACTGTTCACCACCATACCGCTATGTCATATGAAGACCACTGTGGGGCAGCGGTAGCAGTACTACCACCCCTCGCACACCCCTTTGGACTCCCGTGGGACAACAAGTTAATTCTAGCAGTTGATTGATTGTTCAATGCCATACCGTAGTGTTAGTGTATACCCCTTGTGGGGTTGTGGTTTAATTTAGTTGTTAATATGTTCTCATAGCCACCCCATGGTATTCATATTACGTTGTCACGATATTGTGGCAAGCATTTGTACATTGACCTATATGTCCTGCCATCCCGCGCATACCTCTATTAATTGTTGCGGTAGTGTGGTATTGGATTTTATTATGAATGCAGTATTTTAGATATCATTTTATTGAAAATTTTGAAAAAATTTCTAATTTTGTAGTCTCTCAGTTTTAGTTTTCAGTGACAGTCAGAACTAAGAGATCATTTCTTTGTTTGTAATGGGGAGGCTCAGTTCACCTAATGTTAAGATATCTATATGTATTATTAAATCACAAATGTTCATTATATGTTTGCATCTAGAAAACATATAGGACATACAAGAAATTATATTCTAACTAAACAAAATTAATTTCAAATTTTCAACCAAAGTAAGAAAACTAAGAAGAATTATTGAACCTAACTTTAAATGCACTTCAAATCAGCAGTGAACATCTCAAGTTTTGTATACAATGTACCAGTAGAATAATGATGATTACATTTAGAAATGTATTAGTAAAACAATAGTGAAAAAGCATACCTATACTCAGATCTTTATTACATTCAATAATAAATTACACCATACATATAAAAAAAGTTTAGGTGACAAGCTAACCTCTTAAGGTGACAAAACATCATCATAATCATCTACATTTGTAGCAAGATCAAAATCATGTCATTCATGTCTGCATCTTCTTGATTTTCTTCCTTATCATCATTTGTGACATGCAATGCATTCTCTTTCCCAATCTCTTCATTGGTAATCAAAATTTCTTCTTCAAACACTCCATCATTGTCTTCATCCACTTCTTTGAATGTTTCCTATAAATTAACATATTTCCCATCA
>VDFB02117533.1:0-50141 GCA_007258455.2 Sequoia sempervirens
GAAAAACACATCAACAGGTCCGGAGGACGAGGATCCCCTGTGCTTTGAGTCAATTCTGAAACTTCCTATTTTTTAGGGATTCTGCTTTTTTGCTTTTTGCTTTTTTCATTTTTGGAATCTTTGGACCAATCCGGGACTTACTATTTTTAGAAATTTTGCTTCTTGCTTTTTCTATTTTTAGAAAGTCAACCTGGGGTTTGGGTCTCACAGGTCATGGCGTCAACGTTTCATCTTCAAAATCAAAGTTTTGCACCTCCAAGAGTAAAAAGCACTAAAAAATCATGAAAAGCAAAGAAAAATCACATGTCAAGGGTTTGATGATCCAGAAGCAAACAAGAATGGCAACAAGAAATTCATGGCATAATCATCATGAAGTCCGCCATACTCAAAATGAAGGCACGTCTGGCACAAGGTCAAGTCCGCCATGGAGTTGTCAAGAGTCTTTAAAGTCCGCCCAACCTTGGAGAAGACTTGGCATGAACTTGATGAAGTCTGCCCCGCTTGAGGAAGAAAAAGTCTAAGGCATGAAAAACTTGAAGTCCGCCTTGGACAAGTCTGGATGGCAGAGCAATCATAAAGTCCGCACAAACTAATGAGGAGATGGCAAAGACTTAGCCAAGTCCACCCCCCAAGCATGATAAAAGTTTCTAAGACATGAAGAAAAACATGAATAGCATAGAGGCCTCCATGTCTGCCCTTCCAATGATGAAAATTATGTAAGGCACTGTCAAGTCCGCCCTAGGCTAAGAAGAGAAAAGTCCAAGTGTTGGTAAAGTGCGCTCACCAAGGAAACTATCTAGCCAAGAGACAAGGCTGCCCACCAAGAGAAAAATGGAAAGGAAGTCTGGAAGTCCACCCTGGCTAAATAAGAGAAACAAAATGACTAAAAAAATAATAATAATAACAATAATTACTTAGCCATGGGTAAATTAAACGGTAGCCAGAATTAAGTGGTTTAAATGGGTTGGAAAAGATTAAAGGAGGTTGAAGAGTTGGACAACTCAGTCTCTACTATCAAGGCAAGACTAGAGAAGGAAGTGGAGAAGAAGGAATATAAGAAGGAGGTCAAGCGCCTGCAAGAGTACATTCAGCACCTGACCAAACCGCTCAATCAAGGTGATGCAGCAACTCCTCCTCTTCTAAACTACTCACAAGAAACAGCCAAGAACATTGAAGAAAATATGGTCACGACTAAGGAAGCTAAGGAATGGATGGCGAGTAAAAGCACATAAGCGGTTGCATTTATGGAGAGATTGACACTAGCCTATGCAAAAACTTCCTCATTGCTTTCCAAACTTGCTGTCATGACAGAAGTTTGGGACAACCTCCCGGACATTCAGGATAGGATCATTATGTGCCTCAGAGTGCTGAAGGGAGTTCCAAAACAAGAGTTGATCGATGGGAAGATAATTGCAGCAGGCACTGCCAATGACTTCAACACTTGGTATTGGGCGTTGACAACACAGAGCAAGGTCTTAGAAAGCGCAAAAGCCGATGGACTCAAAGTTGAGGAACAGATCAGAGAAATTCAAAACAAGATTTTCCTTGTAGCTGCGAATATGTTTGAGAAAGAAATTGTCCGAGAGAATGACATGCAACTAAAAAATCTAAGGCACACGATCCAGGAAATCTTCTTCTCCATCACAGGATCGATTCTGAAACAGAACTTCACTAGGGTGGCAAACTTCTTATCCATCTGAGATGCCTTCATGAAACAAGAATTGGAATGGGAGAGTGCCTTTGCCAAATATGCTGAGGTCTTGGACGGGCCGGAATTCAGAATAAACATGCTACCACAGGTCACGATGGAAGAGGTCATCCCGATCGTGTCCAGATTCATCAAACACACTGCCGCCCGAGAGGATAGAGATGCATTTCCTTGAAAATAGCTCTTGGCGCCACTTGTCTTTCATGCAATTAGTGTTAATGATATTTTTGGAAACCCTAATTAGGGTTGATGTGTATTGATCTTGGCCGTTGATTTGTTTCAATCTTGGCCTTTCATTTATTCTCAGAAACTCTATATAAACTTTGGATCTCTCATTTTCATTTTGTGAAGAGAGTAGTATGAGATTGTTGTGTATAGCTACTTCCGATAATAAAAGCTCTTATGCATGATTTGCTTTGAATCCCTTTTAATGTCAAGTGGTTTGCAAGGTTGCATATCTCCTTCAACATTAGATTAGAATTAAAATAGAATTTGATTTGAATGTTTGTTGAATGAATGAAAGATCTCATAGTATTGATTGGTGAAACTTAGCTCATACTTTCTTTGAATAGATGATTTTTATTCAATGCGTAAAGTTAGCCTGAGCTTATGATTGTGGATGCTTAACTTCAGTTTGGATAAGTAATGTTCAAGACATGAAAACTATAATCACACCCCTTGAAGATTACACCCACTTTGTGTAGTTGTCCTTGGGAGGCGAAGCAAAGTGCGGTTACCAGTTTCACCTAATCTTTACTGTCTCTTGAATTCGTAGGAATAGATTAGAACTTCTAAACCCTTATCCTTTTGCACTTTTTTGAAATCCCAAAAAGGAGTATTTAGTGTTAAATCCATCTAAGTCCTAACTTGTGAAAAAAAAATTTAGCGTTAGTCCCTTTGTGTGTTACCAACATATCACAACACCCATTGAGCTTATCCACACGTCAAGACCTGACAAAAGAAACCTTGGAGTCGACATATGATCTTCTCGCAATCTTAGCATACGCGGTGATTTTGTTCAAGAGAGGATAGAGTGTCTTTGGACATTTTATTCTGTGTGTTCGGTGGATGATAAAACATACACCAACATAGAATTGGTGCTAGAAGGAGGGCCAGAAACAACAAAGAATTACTTGGAAGTTGAGCCAGTAGACATGATGCAGTATGGTGTTACCTCATGAGTTTCCTTTTGATACACCCTTTGAACAACCAGAACAAGGATAGACCGACATTATTGATCAATTATACTCACTAGCTTGGAAGTCACAGACAGATCGCACTCAAATTGGACAAACAAGCCGTGTTCTTGCTAGGGAGGAAGAAAAGGGAAAACAAATTGAAGAAGCAATCCAAAGGGACTTGATAAGACAAAAGATCGATCGTCTAAAACAAGCTTTTGAAGAGATAGAACGATCAGTCGCCACAGGCTCATCCTCAAATCCAAGCTTTGCTAATAGGATGAAGAATGGTGCTCCCAGGCAACATTCGTAATCCAGGCCAAGATCCTAATCCAGTACTACAACCAAACTTGGGTTTCCACGATGAACAAGAAGACATCATCACTGAATTATTCAGCCTAGCATGGAGATTGAACCGAAACGCTCCTAACTGGCTTCGGATGCGCTTTGTTCTTGAAGAAGAAGAAGAGAGAGCCCGACGTATTGAGTTCGCTATCCAAAGAGATTTGCTCATTCAAAGGTTTGAAGCCCTCCAACGACAACAAAATTTGCAAGTAAATCAACCAACTCCAGAAGCAGCTCCTCCACCACCTCAACAAGACTGAAGGAAGACATGTTGGATCGAATTGGTTCTTTTTCAGCAGATAAATTTCGAAGAGTTACTAGATCCACTCCAAGTTCTTTCAAAGAATTTGTAGAGTTATCGCCTTACAAATATAGATAGAGAAAGAGATCTGAAGCATTGCAAGAGGGAACATCAAGTGCAGTTGATACCGGTGAAGAAGCACCGAGTGAGGAAGATCCTTTCGGTCTCTTCCAAGCCTCACCGTCGTGTACCCCAATTCCAAGTACTACACAACTGAATAATCAACAGGTTCCAATAGCTGCACAACCAATACAACCAGTTCAACCGGTTCAACCAGTCCACGTAAATCAACCAAACGCTCCAATGGCATGGTGTCCAACTAATGCATCACCTATGATGTTTGTTGTTTATCATAACATGCCTAAGAACCCTGAACACTTTTGTTCCAAGTTTCATAGTGGTGACCTGAACCACACCACGGACAAGCATATCAAACTTTTCGAAGATCTCCTTTAGAACAGAGATATCCAAGAAGAAGACGTTGCCTATAGGTTGTTCCCCTACACATTCGATGAGGAGACTTCTTACTGGTACATCCATTTGCCAGCTAACTCCATTCGCAATTGGCAACAAATGAAGACTGCTTTCTTAGAGAAGTTCAGGGCACCAATTTCCCCAACTAATCTGTATGGGCAATTTGTGGAAGTAACAAGGCGAGAACACGAACCAATTAGCACGTTCAACAACAGATTCCACAGGGCCTACACGAGGTTAAGAGATCCTTACGATTTGGACAATGCAACAGCACTGCCAATCTATTACGAAGCTTTGGATCGTCTTACCGCCATGTTTGTAAAGTCAAAGAATCTTGCCCCAACAGACTTAAAGGAAGCATATGCTACAGCAATTACGGCTAGTAATGGTCTAGGAGTAGGTATGGCTCCTGGTCCACTCAATTATTTAGGTAATTCGGCCGCCCAGAATCAAATTCAAGATATCAATCGAGCATTGGCTTAGCATACACCTATGATGAACCCGGTCCCTTCCGCAAATAATCAATTGGTCCTTCACCCAGGAATGCCTATGTCCCAAGTGCCGCCAGCATAGCCAATATACCTTCAGAGGGCGACGACTTCAAGCCGAACTCAAGAAGAAAAGGACGAGATGAGGGAGTTGATTGACCAAGTTAAGAAGCTGTCGATTGAAGTCATGTATCTGAAAGGTCAGACTAGTCAAATGCAAAATTTTCAAAGGAGCTACCAATCACCTCAAGGGAGTTACCAAGGTCAAGGTCACTCCGGATACCAGAGGGACAACCAAAACTACCAAGGGAATAGTCAAGGTTTCCGGAATAACAATTCAAGCTTCCAAAAGAAGACATGGAACACTGGGCCTAACAACGGTACTGTGTTGTCACCCTTGGATAATTTGCCTACTGACAATCGTCCCACAGACAAGGTGTTCCTAGCCGAAGTAGCATTATAAGGATGGTGTAGGCTGCACAACTCAGATCAACATTTCGAATTACATTTCCGCAAGTTCCAAGTAGCCGCAGATATTTTCAGGAGCGAGAGGAGGAATTCAGAAGCAGAAGATCCTCCAGTAACCGGATATGAATTAGTTCCTACACCAAGATATGATCAGGCCCTCGTGATTGAGAGTATCAAATTTTCACCCCAAGAGTACCCACAGTATCAGCCTAATTAAAGATTCCCACCTGCATCTGCGAATGGCCCAGTGGAGGCGCCACGATATTGAAATAAGCCCCTTAATTTTTTCTCTTGATTTTCAATATCAATTACAATGCACATGCACCTGTTAAGGTTAGCTCCAAACCAAAACGATGTGGAAAAGAACTCTAACCAAGAATGCGCCCTAAAACCACTTAAGAGGGGCGAGCATATGGTCAGAGGATCCCTACGATCTAATAACTCAACAACTATAGGATGATTACAACTGGAAGTACAAAATAAACTCAACACCAAGAATGTGCACACAAGATCCCTTTGAAGGCGAGGTGCTAACATATGGCGGAGTAAGTATTACAAAACTGAAAGAACTTAGGCGGTGAACCAGCCATAAAGATTTCCGCTCAACCACTTAAACAGTGGGGGGAATACAACAAACAATTGAACTAATTCATCCACTGCGGCGGGCATCCACTTAAGAGTGGGGATTCTCCACTTTTTAGTGGGTACAATGAGAGTTACAAGTTTATTCTCCACACTGGCGGTAAACCATCTAGGGGTAATTAATGTTTGCTTAGAAATTACAAGTAAATGCAGCAATAACAAATTGGTTGGATTAGTACTACTAATGCACAACCTTACAATCAAGATACTCTGCAATTTACTAGTATTACAATGATAGAACAATGCCAATATGTGAAGAATGATTCTCTCAAATTACAAAGCTCTCAAAACACTGAAAATGAAGCATAAATCTGATTCTTTTGAAGTCTGATATAAAAAACCAGCAAACTGAAACTGTAAACCAGCAACCTGTGAATCAATGAAATGCACATAACTTTATCAATTTACCTCCAAATTGAGTGAAATCAATTGCAATGAACCTCTGGAGGATAGGCGCCCATGTCATGATGATGAAACAACTTCAAAAAGCAACCATTAATTTACTTGCACAATTCCCAATGCTCCCAACATGGTACGGCCCTTAGCAAGGGCGATTTTGCAAGAATAAAAATAAATACTTTGAAATAAATTCTGATCTTCTATGGGAAGGGGCGCCCATGTGCTAGGAATCCATATCTTCAATACCCAGAAGCATATTAAAATCGTACAAAGAGCTGTTAATGAAAATCACCTTCAGCCATGAATGAACCAGCAAGCTCAAAAACTGAAAAATACTTCAAATTCTCCAACAATGAAGCTCAATGTGCACTTCTGAATGAAGCACACTCTCAATCCACCATCTAGGGAACCATAGTTTCAGGCCCGAAGAATGGAGACAAATTTTCTAAGCTTTCCCTTAGCCGGATTCTGGATTTCAAACCAGCAGCATAACTTTACAATATTTCCAAAGATAATCAGCTCTTCAAACAGCAGCAATATATAAGTTTCAATTGGCAAATGGAACACTTCAAATTCCAAGAAGTCGAATCACTTCAACTTCCAAGGGGGACGCCACCTTTAAGCATTTACTCTTTGAAATAATAAAACATTATTTAACTTTCCTTTTAGACGTCCATTTCCAAATTGCAACAATAAAGCATTTATTTAAATCATTAAATGCTCAACATGGCCCCTTAACGACCCTTCTTTAAAACAACATGAAGTTATTAAGCCTAGGCGTGGGGTACAACTGAAAAACATGAAATTGACTAAGTATAAAAACTCAATCCATGGAGATAACCAAAACCAATGCCAATACTGAAACTAATGGATAGCAAGATGACTTGAGCTAAACTATTGATGATGCCACTACCAAAATTAGACTTACTAAAAATAGCCAACTGCTATAAATAGTAAGTTCACATTAAAACACAGAAAGCCAAACTGAACACTAAACTGCAAAGGATTGAACTGCTGCTAGACAAATACTGCCAAAAGATAGACTTGCTAAAAATAGCAAACTACCATAAATAATAAGTCTGCACAACATCCTCTAAACACCAAGCAGTATTTGAAAGAGAAAACCCTAATTTTGCACAACTGAGTAGCCTACGGATTCTCGGAAATAGGCTAAATCCAAATGAAGAGCGTATGGCCAAAATGGGGACATTACAGATATCAAGATGGACTGGAAACTCAAGACCCATCAAGCCAGCCAACTACAATTAATGGTTATAGTTTCCCCCCACTGTATAACAATGTATTGGTAGAAGGAACCAAAGAAGTGCTCCAACAAGCATTTGGAAACCTGTTAAGGATATATTAGAGGAATACTCACCAAAATGAACCCTTGACTACATCTATTCCTCCAAACAACTTCCAGACTCCGCCAAATCCAGATGCTACCAATGTGTCGTCACTTCCCAGAGATTCGCCAGAATATCACCAGCAGAATGTCCAGTCAAATGGAATGAGACAAGCTACTGTTCCACAAGTGGAACAAATGAGACAAGTGAGCCCTCAATTGGAGCAAGTTCAGGCACAAACAAAAGATCGTCCCAAAGAAGAACTAAAGAGGTTAAGTTCATACGTGTTTGAAGAGTTTCAAAGGATAAAGGTCAGCTTACCTCTGATCGAGTTGATGAGAATCCCTGAGGTTCAGGAAACGCTTCTGGGCAGTTTGACTGAAGCTGTCGCCCCAAGAAAAACCTCATAGAATGTGTCGAACAGAGGAGTATCCAATGCTCCGGAAAATACAAATATTGCTGAGTTAGAAGTGTCAGGTGACATATTTGCTGCTCCGCAACAACCTCCTAATGTTGTAGGAATGGCCCAGACATCATCTAAAAATTCAAATCAAAGAGACATGTTGCCAGAGGAAGTCCTTATGGATACAAACATATTTCAAGAAGAAGTCTTGACAAGTGAGCAACCACAGACCCCACCAAAGAAAGAACTTGTCCCGTGAGCACAAAAAGAAAAGAATCGGGATATTAGCAATTTGGAAAAACGCTCAATAGTCTTTTACCAGGGAAAAGACGAGTCCACCCCATTTTTGTTGTCAATCAGAATATTTGGCAAAATGTTGCACAATTGCCTAGTAGATTTCGGCGCTTCAAGCAACGTGATGCCACTAGTTGTCTGCCACAGGTTAGGACTTGTGCCTACAAAAACCAATAAGAAAATCACTCAGTTAGATAAGACAGAAGTTTCGATTATGGGAGAATTAAATAATATTCACATGCAATTAGCGGCGGACCCAAGAATACAAAGTTGTATCGGCATTTCAGTTGTTGATATTCTTGATGGGTACAACATGCTTTTGAGTAGAGATTGGTCGAGGAGGCTAAATGGATATATTTCTATAGAATTTTCTCACATGTGGCTACCGTGGAAAGGAGTCCTGAACAAAATAAGGGTTGATAGCACACCGAGGCTCAAGCTGATGATTACTGAATACGGAGAGAACAATGAAATATTGTTTCTAGAGACAGACTTAGGCTCTTACAGGCCTAGAGTGAATGAAGTCCTCAAGTTGCATGGATCAATTTAGGAAAGCAATTGGATGACTGATTCCTCAGATGTGCTAATTGAAAAGGGGGAAAGCTCCCAGGATAATAATGAAGGAATGTTTGAAAATTTCAGAAACTTTGTCTGGAAAAGTGTTCAAATGAAGGCAGAATTGCGCGAAAATATCCATATTCAAGATCTATTACTACCGAAGTGGTGTCAAATCCACAACGCGGCTCATTCTGAATTCATATGTAAGATGTGCCACAAAGCCATAGAAGAGGTACAGGAAAGAATTCCACTAACATTGGGCCTTCCAAACCACGCAAAGGTCAATCACATCGATGGCTCTACCTCAGTAAGGATACAAGAGATAGAATTTGAGCAAGATCCTCAAGAAGGAAATGCAGATCCACAGACTCCACAAACCTCACAACAGGAACAATTTTGGATCCTAAGGTTTGATGGATCTCGATCAAAGAAAGGAACCGGAGTTGGTTTCAAATTAATCAGTCCAAACGGAGAAGCATACCTTGCAGCTCACAGACTAGAATTCCCTTGCAGAAATAATGTAGCAGAATATGAATCATTGATTCATGGATTACTGCTAGCACTGAGGAAAGGAGCAAAGGTATTGCATGCTCTTAGAGATTCAGAGATAGTCGCGAGGTAGGTGAGGAAGGAATATGTTTGCCATGATAAGAGATTAGCTCGTTACCACAATAGAGTGTGGGATCTTATTGAGAGCTTCGATGCTTTCAATATTCAATCTATAAACCGATCAAACAATCAAGTAGCAAATTCCTTGGCACAAGCAGCCAGTTCACTAGAGCCCCTAGCCATGGATGGTATAAGTCAGTTCGCAATAGAGCTATCATCAATACCATCAATCCCTGATGATATCACAAACTTCCAAGTTTTTGAGGATGATGATCACATTCTCGAGTTTTTAACAAGTTCAAATGTTTTTGTAACACAGATTATTGATGAAGATGATACAACAGGAGAAGTCGAATTCGATGATGATGGCATCATGAACCTAAAGACAAATATCATTCCAAAAGTGACGATACAATTGGAAAGAATATTTGATCAAGATCAAATCAACGAAGCAAAGAATCAAAGGAACGAAGGGGACCAATACAAAAAGGTGAATCTGGGAACCAAGGAGGAGGCTAAGAATGTATGCATAAGTAAAACCTGCACGCCCAAAGAAAAGGTTGGGATAATTCAGAGTATGAACGAGTTTCCTGATGTCATAGCCTAGAGCTATGAAGATTTGAGAACTTATGACACTTCTATCATCACACATACAATTCCACTCAAGCCTGAAAGTAAGCCATTCACAACGCAGAGACCAGTTAACCCACTACTAGAACCGCTCATTCATCAGGAGCTCAAGCAATTGTTATCAGCAGGAATCATATTCCCAGCGCGCCACTCAATGTGGGTCACCAACTTGGTCCCAGTTCGAAAGAAAAACGGAGAAATTAGACTATGTGTTGATTTCCGAAACCTGAACAGAGCTTCCAAAAAGGACAACTATCCTTTGCCATCACTCGATGAGGTCTTACAAATTGTCAATGGGTCACGGATGATGCCCTTTTTGGACGGATATTCTGGGTACAACCAAGTACTTGTGGAATATGAAGATAGATTGAAAACGGCATTCACAACAGAATGGGGAACCAATGCCTACAAAAGAATGCCCTTTGGGTTAATTAATGTAGGGGCCACATTTCAGAGGGCCATGGATATCGCCTTCAGAGATTTAATTGGAAAATGTATAATTATCTATATGGATGATCTGGCTGTGTTTTCGAAGAAGAGAGAAGACCACATAGAAGACTTGAGGAAGGTATTTCAAGGATGTCAAAGGTATGGGATTTCCTTAAATCCAAAGAAGTGCATATTCAGGGTCACCGAGGGCAAATTATTGGGTCACCTGATCACTGAGAAGGGGATATTAATTGATCCTAAACGCATAGAGGCAATCTCAAGAATCCACTTGCCTACTAACCAGAAGGAATTGAGATCTTTCTTTGGGAAGATCAATTTTGTCAGAAAATTTATCACTGGTTTTGCCGAGATAGTAAAACCTTTAAATGAGATGTTGAAAAAAGATGCCAAGATGGAGAGGACACCACCGACAAAGAAATCCTTTGAAGAAATCAAGCAGGCCATAGCTGATGCTCCTGTCTTGGTTATCCCAGATTATACAAAGCCTTTCTACTTATATTCCTTTGCATCAGAGCATTCTTGTGCCGCAATGCTTACTCAGAGAACAAAAGAGAGAGACGAGCATCCCATAGCTTTCATGAGCTCACCTCTTAAGGATGCGGAGTTGAAGTACCCCAGTGTTGAAAAGCAGGCCTATGCATTGGTGAAGGCCATCAAAAAATTCAGACACTATATCTTGAGGAGTAAAGTTTTCGCCATCGTTCCTGATGCAGTTGTCAAAACACTCTTAATGCAAAATGAGCTAGGAGAGAGAAGAGGAAAGTGGGTTGCCACTATCCAAGAATATGATATTGAGTTATAGCCGATGAAGCTAGTTTGTGGGCAAGCCTTAACTCAGACAATGGCCATTGAAGGGCCCGGCCTAGTACAACAGACATATGTATTGACTAACACCTCCCCAGAGGAGTGGTATTATGACATCGCCGCATACCTGATAAATCACAAGTATCCCACGCAGATGAATCCGGCACAAAAGCGAGCCTTCAGGCTCAAGTGCCAACGTTATATGCTTCAAGGATCAGTACTCTATAGAAGGAATCACGAAGGAATTTACTTAAGATGTGTTGGGAATGATGAAGCCAAAAGAATCATGGAACATTTTCATTCCAAGTTTGAGACAGGGCATGGAGAGAGTCGGGCAATAGTTTATCAAATTTTAAGAGCAGGGTACTATTGGCCCTCCATTTTCAAAGATGCATATGGGCATGTCAAAACCTGCCACACCTGCCAAATCACCACAACCCGTGAAAAGAATCCTACTATGCCACTACAACCATCACAGAGTTGAAGCCATTCGCGATGTGGGGGCTTGATTTCATTGGCATGATAAACCCACGGTCTTCAGCATAGCACGGATATATTTTAACTACAACTGATTATTGCACCAAATGGTCTGAAGCACAAGCATTGAAGAATTGAACGACAAATGTAGTAATCAAGTTCTTGGAAGAACACATTATCACTAGATTTAGTTGTCCCAGGGCTTTGGTATGTGACAATGGTTCTGCTTTCACTTCCTTGAAGTTTTCCAACTGGGCATTCGACTACGGGATCACTTTGAAATTTTCCTCAAACTATTACCCCCAGGGTAATGGGTTGGTAGAGTCCACGAACAAGAATTTGCTCAATGTGATCAAGAAGTTGTTGGATCAAAATCCCAGAGATTGGCATTCTCAACTCAAGTTTTCTCTATGGGCAGACAGAACAAGAGCCAAGAAGTAATTGGGAACCTCTCCATATCACTTAGTCTATGGGCAAGATCCTGTCTTTCCCATTCAACTGAGGATTCCAACGCTAAGATTCATGCAAGAGTACCTAGACCGGGAAGATAGAGTCCAAATTCGTCTTTCACAGCTCTTATTACTAGAAGAACAGAGAGATCAAGCTCTCGAGAATTTCGCAAAACATCAAGGTGTTGTTAAACGATGGTTTGACAGACGTGCAACAATAAAGTCCTTTAGAATCTCTAACCTAGTCCTTTATTGGGATAAATCTCATGAACGAAGAGGAGACCATGATACATTTGACAACCTATGGAAAGGACCATATCAAATTGCCAAGTTATTGGGAGAGAATGCATTCAAATTGAAAACCCTGATAGGAGAAGACATCCCGTTGCCCGTTAATGGGCAATTTCTGAAACATTATTTCCAACCCTAAGTTCCTTGATGGAACTTGTCTGTACATAGTTTGATTAGTTTCTCTTTTTGGGTCCTGGTTTGTTTAGATTCACTAGTTTAGTTCCTTTTGTTTTGTTAGTTTAGTTGTCTTTGTTTTCTTAGATTAGATTGCTTTGTTTGTTTAGTTTGCTTTTGTTTTGCCTTAGGGTTAAATTGCTTAGGATAGTTTTGAATAAGGAGGGTTTCCCATTTTGCGAGAAAGGTGGTGTTGTTTACATGCACGCTCTGGATTGACCTAGCCAAGGTATATTAGGACTATTCCTCGGATAAATATTTGTGGAAAATCTTTGAATCCTAGATTAATTGTTTCCAAAATATCTTAACGTTAAGGTTAGAACTTGACTAGAAAGGAAATCATCTATTGTATCTTGGCATTGAGTCTTACAGTTATTATATCTTACACACTTAATGAATTCTCTGAGTCATTATGGTCTCCTAGGCGAAGTTATTGGCTAAACTACAAAGAATAATCAAAAATCTTAATTCAGTGCCACTATAATGCTCAAACCCATGTGAGCTTCATTGCTTACAAGCCAAAGTGTGCAAATATGTGAAAAAAATATATATATCAAAATGAACTAAAAGAAAAGAATGAAAAATCAAAACACTTGGCTTTTGGGTGTGTGGACATCTCTACAGGTGTAAAAAAGAATCAAAATAATAATAAATCGCCGAAAGTAGAGCAATCTCCGCAAGATTATAGAAGATAACCTCGTCGGGGCTATGGATGCTCGCTGGCAATGAGGCTCTATCCAAGGATGCTTTTGGAGTTAAGGCAAAACTACACAAGAATACCATGATGGAATCAAAGAGTCATATTGGTCTTATGAGACAGAAATAAACACATTTGCACACACTAGTAACTACAAGATAAAGGGTCTTCATACAGTTTAGGATTCCTCTTTCCTTTTGAGTACTCTTCTTAGTCAAAGGGTAAGTTAGTTATAATTAATTTAAGATTCCAGGCTTGAAATGGGTACCATCTTTGGAATGTTCAGAACATCCCCCAAGTGGAGTCGCCAGATGTTGTGACCTTTTCACACATCGCCCCATTGCAAATGGAAACCCCCAGTAGTTTGCTTCTCTAGGGTTTTGTTGTAGCGCTGCAATTTCATGAGGTCTATTCCATTGAGGGTCCAGAGTTAGAGTTTTGAAAACCATCCGAGTCAAGTGGAGAGTTCAAGCCCAAAACAGTGCCTAGACGTCATAGAAGTGCTCAGAAGGTCCAGAGGACAAGGATCATATGTGCTTTGAGTCAATTCTGACACTTCCTATTTTTTAGGGATTCCGCTTTTTTGCTTTTTTCATTTTTGAGATTTTTGGACCAATCCGGGACTTACTATTTCTAAAAATTTTGCATTTTGTTTTTTCTATTTTTAGAAAGTCAACCTGGGGTTTGGGTCTCACAGGTCATGGTGTCAACGTTTCATCTTCAAAATCAAATTTTTGCACCTCCAAGAGTAAAAAGCACTAAAAAATCATGAAAAACAAAGAAAAATCACATGTCAAGGGTTTGATGATCCAGAAGCAAACAAGAATGGCAACAAGAAATTCATGGCATAATCATCATGAAGTCCGCCATACTCAAAATGAAGGCACGTCTGGCACAAGGTCAAGTCCGCCATGGAGTTGTCAAGAGTCTTTAAAGTCCGCCCAACCTTGGAGAAGACTTGGCATGAACTTGATGAAGTCTGCCCCGCTTGAGGAAGAAAAAGTCTAAGGCATGAAAAACTTGAAGCCCACCTTGGACAAGTCTGGATGGCAGAGCAATCATAAAGTCCGCCCAAACTAATGAGGAGATGGCAAAGACTTAGCCAAGTCCACCCTTGGAATAAAAGACTCAAAGTCCACCCCCCAAGCATGATAAAAGTTTCTAAGACATGAAGAAAAACATGAATAGCATAGAGGCCTCCAAGTCTGCCCTTCCAATGATGAAAATTATGTAAGGCACTGTCAAGTCCACCCTAGGCTAAGAAGAGAAAATTCTAAGTGTTGCTAAAGTGCGCTCACCAAGGAATATATCTAGCCAAGAGACAAGTCTTCCCACCAAGAGAAAAATGGCAAGGAAGTCTAGAAATCCGCCCTGGCTAAATAAGAGAAACAAAATGACTTAAAAATAAAATAATAATAACAATAATAATTACTTAGCCATGGGTAAATTAAAAGGTAGCCAAAATTAAATGGTTTAAATAGGTTAGAAAAGATTAAAGGAAGTTGAAGAGTTGCACAACTCAGTCTCTACTATCAAGGCAAGACTAGAGAAGGAAGTGGCGAAGAAGAAGGAATATAAGAAGGAGGTCGAGCGCTTGATGGAGTACATTCAGCACCTGACCAAATCGCTCAATCAGGGTGATGCAGCAACTCTTCCTCTTCTAAACTCCTCACAGGAAACAGCCAAGGACATTGAAGAAAATATGGTCACGGCTAAGGAAGCTAAGGAATGGATGGCAAGTAAAAGCACAGAAGCGGCTGCATTTATGGAGAGATTGACACTAGCCTATGGACAGACTTCCTCATTGCTTTCCAAACTTGCTGTGTGACAGAAGTTTGGGACAACCTCCCGGACATTCAGGATAGGATCATTCTATGCCTCAGAGTGCTAAAGGGAGTTCCAAAATAGGAGTTGATCGACAGGAAGATAATTGCAGCAGGCGCTGCCTATGACTTCCACACTTGGTATTGGGCGTTGACAACACGGAGCAAGGTCTTGTAAAGAGCAAAAGGCGATTGTAGAAACCCTAAGTTTCCCCTAATCCTGAATCTGATAGTTTTCTGATGTTTTTCTGAAGTTTTGGGTTTTTGAACGTTTTTGACGTTTTTTGTGCAATACAAGAAATTGCGATTTTTGCAAGATATTGGAAATAAATTCAAATAAAATATATAACTCTGGAAAATAATAATAACTATCTCAAATACTGAAGCCAGACAATATATTCCACTTCTGCAATGATTACAATGATGTTCCAAACACATGCAAGGAAAAAAGGCAATAACATATTGAAACCTGGTTTTTTTTTTATACAGCAATAAATGAATGGTACGGCTGTGGTACGGCTGCAGCAAGTATGCCTTCTCCCTCTGCCAAATGATTGCTGATGACTCTGGACAAGTAGACGCCTCCAGTGATGAATGTATGAAGCTAGTATTGAAGGCGTTTCTTATATGATGAAGGGACACGTCTTTCCAGGCAAGTACGGCCTGGTAAACAGCAAACTGTTGATGAGCAGAAATCTGGTGCGGCTGTGATAAAATCTTGTTTCTCCTTCAATCTATGGATCTCTAATGATGCCAGAGATGTATGCGCCCAAATAGGAGATGACAAGCAATCCTTAATGCAAGCTATCTACTCAGAAGAAGATATACGCCTTATTTAAGATGGTACTGCCCTGGTACAGTTTGTAAGGCTGAGGCAGCAGTCAGCAATTAAATCAAAAATGTACGGCTCTCTCTCTCTGGTATCTCTGGTTGCATAGAACATGTGCGCCTAGTCTGCAAGAAGCCTTCTGGACAAAGAATTCTCTGTAAACTCTGTATATTTTTTTCCTGTGAAGCTCAACGATTTCCTCTGGATGAAGAAATCTCACACTGGCAGTAAATCAGGTGATATCTCACACCCTCTGAACTGATTCGATGGAGATGGCTCGTTCTCCACAGAATTTCGAACTCAAACCCTAAGGTCTCCGTTCTCTGGCAAAGCCTGATCAATTTTTAATTCATAAATGTCATAATGGCACAATTCCCAAGGCAAAACCTCTTTATTGCTCAAAAGTGCGATTTCCTTAAAGATAGGGAATTTTAAATATTTGACTTTTTTTAATTCTTTTAATTTTTCAATAGTTCTCCGTCAAATAATTATAATAAATTATAATTATTAATTGGCCCCTTTCTGATGATGGGCGCACCCCTCAAGGCAGATCACTTAAGTTATAATTTAATATTATAACTTTATATTATAATCATTAATTAATTAATATTTAATCAATGCAATTAAATATTAATATTTCTCTCGTTACTCGTCCGATTTCTGTTCCGTCTGAAGCTGACGAACTCTGAAGTGATTCCGAAAACTGCCACAGCCATACTGCTAAAAATAGCAGGGGTCCCACACTGCCTGCCAGGAACTGCTAAAAATAGCAGTGCAAAGCGTCAGAATGAGCCCGAGCGAGCCAATTGATCAAAGCCTTGTCGGCCGAGCCAAGCTCCCCAGCGACCCTCTAACCACTCACATTAGGCCTCTGAGGGTCTCTGATGAAGCCAATCTTGATCTCGTGCTCGCCAAAATGGGGACATGACAGTCCGCCCTCCCTAAAATTGCTTGACCCCAAGCAATCTCTACTGCAAAGAAAACTCCGATCCTCGGAAGGCCCAAAAGAAAAAACTGTGAAATGTCCCACACATCACAATCTGTCTCCTGTAGCATCATCAAAAACTCAACTGCGCAAGCTATCCCTGGATCCCAACCCCAGAGTGAAAGTCTGTCGTGACTGTCATCCTCAGGCTGCCACTGCGCTCTACTGCCTCCAACTTCACCATGCTGAGAATAGTGAAGTAACCCAATGGGACCCATCCAATACTCGGTGCCAAAGCTGTCGCCACCGGGATCCCAATACAATATGAATCCACATCCATCCGTCATGCAGAGATAAAAACTTCTAGAAGCATCTACTATCTTGAATCTCTCCCTGTCTTCTGCTAAATACTCATGGATGTGATAACTGTCCAAACCATCATGCCAACTAACACCATAGTCGCCCTGTACCCATGTAACTGTATGAAAAATCTGCGACATAGAAGTATCAAGCCCTGTCAAATACATATCGGCATGATGTAGAACTGACTGCTGTCCTTGCAAGTAATACCTCGCAAACTGCTGAGTTGCATACCTGCATCCGCTAATCCCATCTTGTGAAGATGGTAACTCTGCACACAGTAATGAAGTACTCCCCTCGACTGTACCAAGAGAATCACCCTGTGCACAAGAATGGTGCATCGAATACGAATCATGTACATGTGGATCAAAGGAAAAACTATAAGCACTCCTCACCGTGTACACCTCATTAAACTCCTCTGTGAGTCTTGTTTGGAATTGTGATGCACTGGAACAATCCCAAACACTACGGTTATCACCCAACCAAGAACTAGCATCAAGAGTACGATCAGCCTCCAACTCGAAGAGTGGATTATCATAGACCAAACCACCATCAAATTCAAATAATGGATTGTTCACAAACTGCACAATCACTCCATCCTGATCTGAATCATCCATCTCTGAATCGCTGGAATAATAAACTGAGTTGTACTCCTGACTTGGCTCAACCAGCTGCCGATCATAGTCAACTGCATTGGATGAAAAGATTGATTTGCTTCCAGGAGAGGAAAACAAATCATCATAAGTACCAATCTCCCAACTGGATGAGACTCTGAATATCTGCTGTGAAGATGGGCAAGTATCGAGGGTTGTCACACAACTCTCTAGTGAATCCACAACCATGTCACAGGAACTAACAATGAAATGCCCTGCATCACCTATCACGGGACTAATCTCAGGAGAACCTGGTGCAACGCGTGGCTCATTGCAACTCTCATCTAGGGCCCTCATCCTATCTGTATCCACTGCTCCTGTGACCGAGATGGATGTAACCTCATCCTCAACATCTCCCACACTGCTATGAACCATGGGTGTATACTCCTCACCAACCGCTGCCATGGAAGACTGAACTATATCCAAAGGTGGTGAAGATTGTGCTAAACTCAACGCCATGGTAAACCTCTCAATCTGTAACTGTGACTCTCGAAGAGCCAACTGGATGCTCTGCAATGAATCCATAGTCACCTCAACCTCATGGGTGAGCTCATCGATTCGCTCCTCTTTTCCCTTCAATGCATCATAACAAATGCAATCCCACTCGAGAAGGAAATCCCTGTCCGCAAGTAATTTCAGGTAGTTTTGTTTCATCGTTCCAACTGCTTCTCGGAGTGCATGTATCACTGCAAGGGAAAAACCACTATCACTGAGCTCATCTGTCGAAGGACTCCAACTGTAGGTAGTCAACATCTGACGAGCAACGTCAAAATGCTCAAGGGCGGTGGCAATCATATTATCATTCACTTGTAGTTGCCCAACCAAATGATGAGGATTCTGAAGCTTACGACCCCCATACAAGATTTCCGGTTCACCATATGCACTATAATATGACGCTGATCCGTCATCGCTCACTGCATGATAAGCAGCATCATGTGTGCTTTCATCCATGCACACCTCAGCATTTAAGGTACTGCTGCTCGGTACCTCAAAGGATGGCTCAACTGGTACGGTAGAAGTTGCTGGTCTGACAGTATCTTCACATGCTTCTACTCCAACAGTGACTGTATGCCCATCCAAAGCACGATCCTGGGATTCCATATCAACATACGAATCCTTTAGCTTGTTTTCAGAGGTCTGATCCGAAAAATCAGACTCACCATGACATAAATTCTCAACACCAACTGCATCACTAGTACCCAACTCTTGAGTCTCTTCATGCGACAACTCAATAGGATTACTTTGCATGTGTGAAACCGATGTATCATGCTCACGCGAAGTTTCACCATCGCTGTCATAAAAATCAGAAGTGGCCTCCATCGTAGAAACTTCTTGAGTCACCTCTTGCAAGGACGATGTAGGTAGATCATTACCCAAAGCTGTGCTAGTGTTGTCTTGACTCAAATCAGCACGCTTATCAAATTCATGTAATAAATTTCTGCCTACTTCATAGGGATTGGAAAAAACCAAATCATTCTCATGAAGGATTGTATCACCCTTATGCGTAGATTCTCTATCCGTTCCATGTGTAAACAACTCACGAGCTATAGTGAGATATTTGTTCCTTGCAAACTCCGTCTTACGGCAAAGGCTCGGGTGCAAATCCAAGTAACTCATAAAAGGGAGTTCCTTTTTAATTTTCTGCGGTAGAATGCTATACTCCTGGAACATGCTAACCACTTCTCTTTCGGTGTTTTGTGGTGCTCTGTCAATGGTATTCCTTCCGCTGAACTCAGGTGGTACTAACTGCCACTCGTCGTTCGCTGTCCTAAAGGTACCAACGAACAAACCCTCATGCTGTTCACCTGTTATAGCCTCATCGGGCTCCTGTCTCGTGAAAGTGGGCCTAGTAGGCCTATCTGCTGTCCGTGACACTGTCCTAGGAGCTCTCCGTGAACTTGCAACACTCCTATCATCGTCACGGTGTGGTGATGGTCTCCTCGGAGTATCTAGTCTCTGAAGTACAACTGCCAACTGCTGTAATACACCATTTGATCGCCGTTGACCTGCACTAAGATCTCTGAGTGCATGCAAGACCTCTGCCCTGTCCTGATCTCTGTTATTGTGAGGAATCTCTGTTCTAAGATTAGCTGTTCTATCCGTCCTGTAATTCCTGTCAGTTCGGTCAGCCATGTTTCCCGGCTGCCAAATCGAACCCTGTTGCCTGTCAACCAAAGCTCGCCTGAATGAATAATACCTGATAAGACCAGCCCCATTGCGGAAGGCGTAAACCCTCGGGATGGCGAGTTGGCTCTAATACCAGCTGTAGAAACCCTAGTTTCCCCTTAAACTCTGAATCTGACTGTTTTTAGGTTTTTCTGAAGGTTTTTGGTTTTTTGATAGTTTTGAGGTTTTTAAGCAATTAATGAAATTGCGATTTTTGCCAAGATTGAATAATAAATTCAAAATAAAATAATATCTCTCTGTAAACGAAAGATTTCATTGCTAATATGGTAGCCAAGTAATTTATTGATCTTCTGAAACAAGTACAATAATGATCCAGAGACATGCAAAGTAAAAAGCAATAAAATATTGAAACCTGGTTTTCTTTGATACAGCAATAATGAATGGTACGGCTGAATGATAATCCACTCTCTCCTCTGCCAGATACCACGCAGTGTTTCTCTGAAGGATTGGCGCCTCAGTAGAAAGAACACAAATGATAAATACCAAAGTTGATTTGCTCTGGAAGGAAGATGATGGCTCAGAATAAAGAGTACGGCCTGGTACTGTTTATTGCAGCAAACTGGTGATTTTCAGATCTGTACGGCAGCCTTAGATGACCCCTTTCCCCTCAGTATATTGTTTGCAGCTTGTTCCACTTGCTAAAGCGCCTCCAAAGAAGATGAAAGATTGCCTGAATGAGAGGCGTTTCCTTCAAGACACTAGTACGGCTCCCAAGAAGAAAGTACGGCTTGCTGTAAAGAAGGTACGGTTGTCAGCAACATTCAATGATTTGTACAGCTTCTTTAAAGATCTCCAGAATGCCAGTAAAATAGACGCCTCAAGGAAGAGACTCCTCTGTAATGTTGTCCTACTGAAAACCTGAATGCAAATATCCTCTGTATGCTCTGTAATTTCTTCTGGATGAAGAAATCTCACAACTGGCAGTAAATCGGGTGATATCTCACACCCTCTGAACTGATTCAATGGAGATGGCTCGTTCTCCAACGAATATCGAACTCAAACCCTAAGGTCCCGTTCTCTGGCAAGACTGATCAATTTTTAATTCATAAATGTCATAATGGCTCAAAAACCAATGCAAAACCCCTTTATTGCACAAAAGTGCGATTTCCTTAAAGATAGGGAATTTTTAAATATTCAACTTTTAATTCATTTAATATTCCCATAGTCTTCAGCCAGATATTTTATAATAAATTAATTCTCAAAAGTAGCCCTTCCGATGATTAAAACACCCCTCAAGGCAAAGTCGCAAGTTTACCATTTAATATTATAACTTTATATTAATTCATCAATAATTTAATATTTAATTAATGCAATTAAATATTAATATCTTCTCGTTATTCACGATGGTGATGATAAGAGCCGGCGAACTCTGAAGTGATCTGAGCGGTTTGCCAATCCATCTTAAAATGGCGAGGATTGTTATTTGCGGGGCCTTCAAAATAGCAATTACGCAAAGCGATAGAATGAGCCGAGCCCGAAAGCCAATTGATCAAAACGCCAATCATTTGACCAATCCAAACGACCCTCTAACCACTCCTATTACTTGCTCGATATTCCCGAGGTCTCGATGATAGGCTAACTTCTGAACTCACGATGCTTGCCAAAATGGGGACATGATAGTCAAGGTAGGTGCGTATGGTACGAAATAAGTCACGATGGGCTATACAATGGTTTTTATATGCCATGGTTGTATTGATTTTTCTTCTTTTATTATTTTCAATTTCTTCAATGGGTACACTTACGTAATTAATGTTTTCAATTTAATATTTTTGCTTTTTGGTTTTCAAATTTTCCTTATTGTCTGTTTTTCACCCTTAAAATTTAATTTTTGCAACTTTTCCTCCATTTCATGCCTCATAACGGTCCTTTATAACACTCATTCACACAACAAGTTTCGACATATTCCAATGAAAAAAATTCTTCAACCATAGAAAATTTTGCCATACCTTTATTCATTTTGTTCATCAATAGATAGTCCTCTTTGTTGTTGGCACCACGTAACTTATTTACCTCATATTGATGGACTAGCTGCGGGATTATGTATAGTGTGCCAAACTCCAATTGTTCTTGGTACGAAGGGTGATAATGCATCAAATTGCATTAAGCGATGCTTTTTTGCAAATTCTTGTACTGCTTGATCATGTCTTGAGTGTTACACCACAATATAGCTCGACCATTGTTATCGAGTGAATATGTTGCACTTGTTCTTCAACCGAAAGTAGGCATGGGTATTGATCAAAGAACTTTAAGTATTCCTCAATAGGTTGATTGCAATTTTCTCCATTTATTCCATCATTAGGTTGATTTAATCTTGCCTCATTCGAATGTAATTCATAACTAATGTATCCTAATCGTATCCCAAAGTATGGGGCATGTTATCTCCATTTTCCATATATGTTAATCCATTTGGCTGGTGGACCAAACATACATTTCGTCAGGTATGGGTGTGTTTGGGCTATTGCACTTCCAACTGGCTTCTCTAGGATCTCCTTGGTTATTACTATGTCCTCTTTGATCGTCCAATCTGTCATATTTATGACGATGGCGGCTTCTTGTCTCTCCTTGCACATCTTCAATTTAGACTTGTTGGCAGTGTCATTTATCAAAGTGGCATCTAAGTTTTCCAACTTTGTAGATCCATTCCCTAGTGCTTATCTTAATTTAAATTGTCCCAACCACCTTAACTTAAACTTACTGGGCTTAATTTTGTTACAACTGCTATATTTTAAATCTAACTACCTTGGTTAGAAGTTCATTGGAGATGCTTGTCATGTCAGTATTTCCACCATTTTTGCATTACCTTAGTTGTCCATTGTGTTAGTACTCTTTGTTTGTCGAGCTTATTTAATTGAAAAAGCCTTTCCTGTAAATTTTTGGTATCACCCAATTGATTCTCTATGACAATTCTTAGGTTTGGTACCATATATTTTGCAGGGACCACGACTTATTGACCGTACATTAGTTGGAAGGGTGTGTATCTCGTAGTTACTTTGTATATCGTTCTGTAAGCCCATAGTACAATTGGTAGCTTCCCAAACGGTTCCTTCAATGCCACACAATTTATGAATGATGAAGATAAGAACTTTATTCTTTGATTTCACTTGACCATTTGCTCTTGGGTAGTGTAGGCTTGAGATGGTATGAAATATTTAAAAATCACTCATTATAAGTTAGATCACATGGTTTACAAGTGTCCCCCTCTGTCACTAGTTACTTGTATGGGAATACCATATCTAGTGACTATGTGTTTGTAAATGAATCTGACAGTGCTTAGTGCTGTGTTGTCCAACAATGCTTTAGCTTCTGCCTATTTAGTTAGGTCATTTGTTGCTATAATGATATATCTACAATGATGGACTTGGCTAACCTTAAGAGAACTGATAAAATCCAATCCCCACCTCTCGAAGAGTTCTTGTGGTTGCGTTGGCTAGAGTGGCATATAATCTCTTTTCAACAATTTCCCCTTAAGAGAACTGATAAAATCCAATCCCCACCTCTCGAAGAGTTCTTGTGGTTGCGTTGGCTAGAGTGGCATATAATCTCTTTTCAACAATTTCCCTACTCTTTGGCAGGTGTTACATTCGACTACCCACTCTTGTGTGTTTGTATGGAGTGTCGGCCACCATAGGCCATCCAAGAGGACTTTTCTAGCAATAGCACTGGGTCCCATATGGCCGCTCACCAACCCCTCATGCACTTCCTCTAATACTTCTTTTATTTCTTCGTGCATGATGCAGCTTCTGAGAATGTAATTAGATTCCATTTTATACAGGAGTCCATTGATGACTTGGAATTTTTTACTTTTTAGGGCTAGCTTCCTTCTTTCTCTTGATGGCATGTCTTTTGAGAATGTTGACATTGAGAGGTACTCAATGTTCTTGTACGAGGGAGGTAGTGTAGCTATTTGGAATAAGTGAACATTAGGGAAGTCTTCATTCACTCATTTAGGTGTTTCTCCTGACTTAATCCTCGATAGTTGATCTGCTATCATGTGAGTCTTCGTTGGTCGTATAATGATAGTGAATGTGAACTCTTGAAGTTATAACAGTCATCTGCTTATCCGACCTTGTATAATTGGTTTGTTTACTAGGTACATTAATGCCTGGTGATCCACCTGGAATGTAAAAGGCATTGCCAAGAGGTAGTGTTGGGATTTTTGCACTAAATAAACTATTCCTAACGCTTCCCTCTATGTAGTACTATGGTTATACTTGGCACTTGGTAGTAGTTGATTGGCAAAGAAAACAGGATGATCGAGTCCTTGAGGCTCGACTTGTGCCATTGATGCATCTAGATGGACATGATACTCTTTGTTCTAGTTTGGATATGCTAAAATGGGTGAATTGATTAGGAATACCTTTAATTTGTTAAATGCGTTCTCCTGTTCTTCTATCCATGTAAATGTTATCCCCTTTCTTGTGAGCATGTCCAGTGGATATGATATTTGGGCAAAATTCTTTATAAACCATTGGTAATAACCCGCATGTTTCAGTAATGATTTGACTCTAGTGATATCCTTCAGTGCTTCCATTTGGACAATCACTCTTATTTTATCTGGATTAGTTTTCAATCGTGCTTTATAGACAATGTGCTTAAGAAGCTTGCCTTGTGGTACTATGAACTAGCATTTCTTTGGGTTTAAGGCCAATTGTGTAGATCTGCATTGTTCCATGCACTTGGCGAAGGCTTTCAAGTGAGTTTCTTGGTCATTGTAGATTGACCAGCCGTCCAGGAACTCTTTGAAGTTTCCTACCGACTTTTTGTCGAAGATGTGGAGGATTATTCTTTGGAAAGTAGTTAGAACATTGCATAATTTGAAAGGCATGCTATTATATGCATAAACTCCATCTTCTACCATAAAGGTGATTTCCAACTTATCATCTTCAGCTATACTTATTTGATTATATTTAAAGAAGCCAGCCATGAAGGAGTAAATTTCATGGTTGGCGACTTCCTTATGAATCAAATCAATGAAGGGAATCGGAAACAAATCCTTGATGGTAACTGGGTTAAGACTTTTGAAATCCACACCTAGTCACTTGTTTCTACCTTGAAGATAATACTTGCTTCCAACATTTTCTTCATTTCTTCTTGGACTTTTTCGCATAATTCTTGTTCATCTTGTATGGTGTTTTCCGTATAGGTTGTGCTCCTGGTACCAAGGGGATTCTCTGCACACAAAATTCTAGCAGTACTCCTTTCAAATCCTTATATGTCCATGCAAAAGTATCTTTATACTCCAATTTTTTTTAAATTTAGTTGCCTTCAGTACAGAATCCCAATTATCTCCTACCATTATTACCTCGAAGCTACCTTCTCCCAGGTTTAGTTTTCTTGTTACTAGTTCCTCGTACTTTATTGTTTTCTCTTGTTCAAAATTATGTGCTTGTGTTTCATCTAGTTTTGCAACTCCTTCCTTGTACTCATACTTTGGTTGAAATGTACGACTTGTCACCTAAGGATTTTCTTCCTCTTCTCTAATTTCTCCAATTTGTATCATTTTGCACTCTTGTTGGAACACTTTGCAATCTTCTAACTACCAAATAAAGAGCCCGCTTAAGGAGCTAGTTTCATCTTTTGAACAATGTTGAAGATCACTGAAATATTCCCCTTACTTTTTTCCCCAAAATTAGACACACAAACCAGCATCAAACCACTGATTAGCGTTAGCTCCAAATGCAAATCAGCATGGAAAGTAACTCTAACCAAGAATGTTCACCAAGATCCCAATGTGGGCAAGGTGATAGCATATGGTTAGAGGATCATTAGGTATAAACTGAACTGAAAGTACAATTCATCTGCTCATGTAGGCATCCACAAGCAGTGAGAATACTCCACTTATTTAGTGGGTGAGATTATTACATTATTAAGGCGGCAAGCCAGCCATTAAATCCTGTCTTCCACTTATTTCATGGGGGAAAACAGTCCACACAACCACTTATTTTGTGGGGGGAATTTACAAACAAGAAAGATGTTTATTCTAAAACTCAACCACTCAATTGTGGGAGTGTAATCAAGTATAAATTGCAGCAATAAAATGAAATAGCCGTTAGTACTACTAACTAGCTTTACAATGAATAAAAATAGCTGCAAATAAGAGAGATAAGCTTCTAGAATGTTCTTTATCCACACTGGCGGTAAACCATCCAGGGGTTAAAGTGTTTGCATTAATATTCACAAGTAAATGCAACAATTAAAATGACTGGATTAGTACTACTAATTCACAGCCTTACAATGAAATAAATCTGCAATTTACAAGTGTTACAATGATAAAATCAATGCAAATGTTTGAAGGATGATTTCTTCAACTCTAAATCTTCTCAATCACCAAATTACAAGCCAAAATCTGAACTGATATAAATCTGATATGACAAACAACAAACTGAAAGTATTGAACCAACAACCTATGAAACATCAAAATTCTCAAATCTACCTCAAATCAACTTCAAAGCTCACCAAAACTCAGAGCAACATTCAATAAGGATAGACGACCAACAACCATGAGTGTGTAGGTGCCAAACAATCACCAAACAGCAAGTTTGAAACCCAATACAAGCTGATCATTAATGGTACGACCCTAGAAAAGGTACGGCCTTCCTAGAAAAATCCATACTTCATCATAAATTCTGATTTTCTGCAAATAGCATCGCCCTTAGCATAGAAATGGTTAGCTCAAATACCCATAATGAAATAAAATTTACTCAAGGAGCTGTATACAAAAATCATCTTTAGCTGTATAAAAATCAGCAACACAAAATACTGAAAACATCACCAAATTTCTTCACTTTGATGCTCAATGTGCACTTCTACATGAAGCACATCCCCAATAGACCATCTAGGAAACCATAGTTTTAGGCCTGAAGAATGGAGTGAATTTGCTATGCTTTCCCTTAGCCGGATTCTGGATTTCAAACCAACAGCATAACTTTGCTTTCTAAAACATAACATAATCAGCTCTTCAAACAACAACAATCTATAAGCCTCAGTTGGCAAATGAAGCAACAAGAACTCTTCAAATTCCAAGAAGTTGAATCACTTCAACTTCCAAAAGGGACGCCACCTTTTTGCAATTTACTTTTTGAAATAATAAAATATTACTCAACCTCCTTTAGGCGTCCAACTTCACTTTGCAACAATAAAGCATTTAATAAATCATTAAATGCACAATTGACCCCCTTAATGGCCCCTCTTTTAAAACAACATGAAGTTATTACTCCTAGGCGTGGGGTACAACTGAGAAACATGAAATTTGACTAAGTATAAACTCAACTCATGAAGAAAACCAAACCCAAAGCCAAATTGAAATTGATGGATAACAAGATGACTCGAGTTGAATTGCTGATGATGCCACTGCCAAAATTAGACTTACTAAAAATAGCCACTGCCAAAAATAGTAAGTTTACCTCAAAACCAACAGAAAGCAGAACTGAGCTGGAAGCAAGACTTAATGAAAGTGGAAACCCTAAATTTGCACATCTGAGTAGCCTATGGATTTCCGGAAATAGGCTAAAACCAAACGAAGAGCGTATGGCCAAAATGGGGACATTACAATCACGTACTCTATCATTTGGCTCAATGGAACCTTTCTCTTCTTCTGCCCATGTTTCTCTTGCATCCGATTCTAAATCAGAGGAAGTAGCTTCTTTGCTCACTGTTTGATTTCGTCTATAATGTATTTCCTTCCTCTGTTTTCTATTGACAGGGTATTCTTCTTCCAGTTATAATCAACCTTGGCTATTATCAACCTTCCCCAACCCAATAATGTGTCATAGGATTTTTCTCTAGAGGAATGACTACGAAGTTCAAAATATATTGTTGAGTTCTAACAATTACCTTTTGTGCCATTAAAAGTCCCAATGGTTTGATCCCATGCTAGTTTGCTCCTACCAGTTGGAATGTTGACAGCCAAAGGGTGGGTTTACCCAGAGATTTCCATGTGACTTCTAGCAGTATGTTTACTCCAAAACCTATGTCAAGAATTGTGTTTGTCAAACTCTTTCCGAGAATCCGCATGTCTACAAGGGCTGGTTTTTTCCCCACACTTATTGCTAGTAGCATCGGATTGATGATTTTCTCATTGTGCAGTGGTGGTTCTATTATTATATTTGCATTTTTGTCTTCACCACTTCTTTCTTGACTTTGGTTTTGGTCATTCTCCACTGTAGTGGTGATCGCCTCTTGTAGTTGTGGCACACTATGCAAAAAATCCGCCATTATTATTGGTACAATGGTTTGTAGCACTTGTCTTGCAATGTTTTTGTCATATTCAAACTGTGTAGAAGTACTTGTCTTTTTATTGGAACTCCTTTGTTCCTTTTCCATGGCTTGTTCTATCTTTGTCTTTGCTTTTTAGAGTCTTTCTTTCTCAATACAAGGGTTTGAATATGTAGCTTTTTTGGTTTGCGCTTGGGTGACGACCATAATTGCATTATCTTGTTCTTCCACATCAATCATATTGATGTTGCCTTTTTGTTTTAGGTAGTCAGAATCTTCATGGTTGCTTGGTTTGCATCATTTGTGTAGCATCCTTGCCTTGTTTTGGTTACTTTGGCATTCTCTTGCAAAATGCCCCCATTTGTTGCATTGACAACATTGTATCATAGGTCATCCTTTTGCATTGTACTGGATTTGACTTCTCACTCCATTGTTATTGTTGAATTGATTATTTTTCCCTCTCCTGTTTTGGTACTCACCAAGTGACACATTTTTGTTATTATTATTTTATTGCTTTAGTGGTGTGTTTGGTTGGGTAAATTGTTCTCCTTGTGTAAAAAACACTTGCGTGCTTCTTGTTTTTAATTTGTACAAGCATTCTTTGATTGAATGTCCCAAAACTTGGTAGATATCACATAATAACTTCTTAGGACAATTTTTTTTAATATGACCCTTGTTTTTGCATTCCGTGCACCATAGATTTTTGTTTTCCTTAGTGGCTTCTTTTTTGGCCTTTAATTCTATCGTCATTCTCATCATGTCCTTCCTCAGGTCTTGGACAATTTTAGATTCACTATTTCTATTGTTGTCTAAACTCTTGTCTTCTTTTGCTTTGGGAGGACGTTTTATCCTCGTTCTCTATGTTCATTGCTTGGTTAATCTCATTTTCATAAGATGAGGGTGGCATAAGAGGAGGGTGGCATTATTTTCATTTTTTTCCTTAGTGAAGGAAGTAACCCTTCAACAAACCACTGCTTTTTTAGACTGTTGGTCAGTTCATTTTCCAATTTTACCAAGAGTTCTCTGATCCTATGATTGTAAGCTCACATGTTTTCATGCTAACCGTGCTTCGTGTTGTAGATTTTTGCTACAATCTCATTGTCATCTCGAAGAAGTTTGAATTATTTTTTGAATGATTTCCTTAACATGCCCCATGTAGTCTTGGAGGCTTCTTTGAGTTGTGTACCAATCTATTGCTATACCCCTTACGGTTGCTAGAAATGATCTCAACCGGTAAGATCTATCATCCTGGCCATTGGCTATCCATATTGTTTCATAAGTCTTACAATGGCATATAGGATCTTCCAGTCCGTTACCAATGAATTTTGGGAGTTTCTGCCTCTCCACATTCAAACTTGTAGAGGGAGTTACCATCTTTCTTCCTTGATGCAACCTTCGTGACTAGAACTTGGTTTGGGAGTTTTGAATCGTACTTTCTGGTGCTTGTCTTGCACTCTCAGCTATGTAAGAATTCTCTACTCATCCCATCTCAGCGTTCCACACGCTTGAGTTTCCCTTAGAATCTTTCCTGTGCTCCCTTTGTATTGGAGTTTGAGGTTCAAATCCTCCGACTTTCATCCCTTTTGTAGGGGGTATTTCTTCAATAGGTTGGATGTTTTCATTTGTTTCCGACAGTGAGTTTGTGGATTCTCCTTCCCACCTCTTCCTTTGGTGGTGATTGTACTGATGATTTCTCTACTTGATTGACAAGGTCCACATACACTTCGTTAGGGAGCAGTAAGTGCCTTGTTATTTCTTACCACTCTACATTTGTGTATTTTCTTGTCATGGAAGTCTTTTTTCTCTTCTCGATTACAACTTTGACTTATGCTCTGGCTTTTACTTTGTTCTTGGGATGGACTCAAACTTTCAATTAATAACATCGTTCAGTTCTTTCAACAATTTCCTTCAACCTTCTTCGTTCCCTTTGTTCTCTTATTCTCAGGAATTGTTTGAATTTTTGTTCTAATGGATTGTGACTGCTTTGTGATCTCTTCCGGTTCTTGTTCAAACATAAGGGTATAATTTTGAGAGGTGCATCATTGGTTGGTGCGACCTTCTTCTTCTTCCGATTGGTTAGTTTCCTTGTATTGTTGGATTATTTGTTGATGATGTTGTTCTTGTTCTTTTTTTTCGTGCAAATCTTATAAAATTATAAAATACCATGCAAGGAAGTCTTGGAAGATGGTCCAAGAGGTTATCTACTTCTTCGTTTACTTGCAAGTTATTCCAAATTGCATCCTATGGTATTTGTCTCCTCTTGACTTCCTTCCGTACGTGCTCCTTGACGGATATGTCCCACAAACATATGAGATCTTGTGTAAGGTCGTCTTCTCATTTTTCGTTAGATTGCATTGGTTCTTCCTTTGGCTGCCCCATTTATATGGCCATTTCACGAACCTGATTTCGTAAATCAACCAAACTTCTTGTAGACAATGATGCCAAATGTTTATTGCCTAATTCAGTATGCTTTGAATATAACAAAGTAAATAGGATTGTCATGCCCTCGAAGTTGTAACGCTCAGATATGAAGCTTTAAAATGCAAATAAAGAAAATAACAAAATACAAAAAGAAATATTAGCAATTCGATATTATTTTTTTTTTGATCGGTAATGCGGTGATTTTATTAATAAAAAGAAAACAGATTACAAAGTTAAAATCCTTGTAAAACCAGTTAAGAACCATAACCAACACCAGTCATACGCCTTATGACAATTCCTAAAACATCCATCTACCCAAAGACAACACAATAAAGTATTACAGACAATGAAGATTACACAGGCCAACTCAAGAACCAGCCTAACCAACATCTAATGGTGGGCTCGAGACTATCTTTTCTTAATCTAAGACCTAAGCACCATAGCAAACGTATCCTTCCTTTCTTTCTTTGCTTTTCTCCCTTTAACTATTTGCTAGCCATCTTCTACCCTAGATGCCGCCTTCTGCCAATCCAAAGATTTAGCAACAGGATTCTTCAAAGCTCCATCCAAGCCTCCATTTGCCTGCTGACTCCATTCAGCAGCCTTTCGTTTCCCTATCTCTTTCCCTTGTGACCTTGCTAAGCCTCTATTCTCATGACAGTCAGGAGTCACTGCCCACATATTGGGGTCTAACTCCTTCTTTCCTTCATTCTGGATAGCCTTATCATTGTCATTAACCGGATTTCCTTTCTGAGTCAGGTCTTCAACAATTGGCAGTTGAAGCTCCCTACGCCCATCCGCAACATCTGCCATCCCTTCCTGAACGCGCTCTCTACTACCTTCCTCCATAGCCTCCACCCCTTCCTGGCCACGATCTACCCTGCTGATTTCCAGAGCATTCAATTGATTCTCATCCTTTTTCTCTACTGAATAGTGTTGGGGGCCAACATCTTTCCACCAGGAGGATGATTTAGAGGCTCTGTGTTTTGCACATTGAGCAGCCAGATGCCCTGTTTTAAAGCAAACTCTGCATCTAAAAGGGATCCCTTCATAATCTAGGGGCTGCACCCACACACCGTTCGATGTCTTTAAACGAATCTCCTTCGGAGGAGCCTTTGAAATATCCATTTCCACCAAAATCCATGCACAGGTTGAGTGCAACCATAGTTGGCAAACTCGCAGAAAACTCGCCGAGTTTTCAAAAACTCCCGAGTTTTTTTTAAAAACGAGTTTTTTTGAGTTTAACTCGCGGGGACGAGTTTTTCCGAGTTTTTTGAAAAACTCGTGAGTTTTTGCCGAGTTTTTCAAAAAAACTCAGCTTTGCAAAAAAAAAGTGTTTCTAATGAAATTTAAGCAATTTTTTAATTTTCCGAGTTTTTCTGAGTTTTTTGCGAGTTTTTGGCGAGTTTTAAAAAACTCTCCAATTTTTGGCTTGGCGAGTTTTTCTTTGGGGCGAGTTTTCCAACTATGAGTGCAACAGATTGAAGATCCTTCATCCACCATTAAAAAATTTCCCAGAGAGTTCCCTACAGCTTCTAAGAATGAGTCAAACCAAAAGTGTAAGGGAAAGTTTGGAAGCCTCACCCAGATTGGGACCTTCTCGAAAACCTCAGTGGCTGGATTAAATGCCAGGTGCCAAGGTTTTAACATCAGGGGAAATTTTTCATCCCATTCCCAGTGATACTCACACAAAATTTTCTTTCTATCCTGCTCCTTTTCAAAAACCACTATGAAGAAGCCTCTTGCCATGGGATAGATATTGACAGCCCCATCTAACAAACCTTCCCATTGATGTGAAATCCACTGGTTAAGGTCTTTTAAACTTGGCCAAAATCCCCTGAAATGTCCAATTAGACCAAGTCCAGAAAAAACCCCTTCATTGAACAAAACTTCTTGCTCCAGCTCTGCATCAAGCTCCAATGTGACAAATCTGGAAGTTGGGAGAAGTCCTGTGACCGATTCACCCACTGTCAAAAGCGTTTTTGTGAGAAGAAACCAAAAGCTGCAAAGGGCTCGGTTGAAGGCGCCCAGGTTGTGTCGAAATGGGTCCCTTATTTGACTCTGCCCCGAACCGTGGTGCAGGATGTTCACTCGATTGGTGTCGCTGCTTAGAAGGGTCGCTCCCATCCCCGCCATTGCTGTCATAGCCTGTATTCCTTCTTGTTGCACTGTCTAAAACATTTCCCCGTTGGTCCAAACCACCCCTGCATTCTTTAGTGGGTCGAAATCCCTTATGCAAACCCTGCGCATCCTGCGTCTTACAGTCCAGGCCAGAGGAAACCCTAGTTTCAACGGCGCACTGCTTCCGACCGTTGCCTTCCATCTTCTTTGAATAGCAATTCGATATTATTATAATTATAATTATCATAAGATAATATTATAATTATAATTGTCAAATATTAAAAATATAAATATTGACAATTTAATTATTATTATAATACCATTATAATATATAAATTATATATATATAAAAAAACTAATATACAAATAATAATAATAAATATAATTTAATAAGAAACATATAATATAAAACAATATTAACAGATTAATCTATTAACTAATCTTCGTACCCCTCTTATTTCTGGCCGACCATTACAAAGGAAGTTTATAAGTGCTGGACAACTTCTGTGCTATAGCAATGTAAATAAAGTTAAATACATCTATTATTATGGGCCGACCCCTTTTGGATAATGACAAAAACAATGATTAAAGAGGAACAGCGAATAATATAAAGTGCACAAATATGTTCCAAGGAAAATAATAATTTAAGCGCCCAGGTTTGTGATCAATATACAGCAGTGATTCTAATTTACAAGGATCATTAACACATAAAGGAGGCAGCAACAATTTGATGCATAAGGCAGAGATTATTATTAATCTATATCCCAGCGATTAATATATGGAAATGAATCCATTATTAAGGGGCAGCGATTCATATTATTTAAATGTCAGTACTTATGTCTAAGAAAACATTAATATTAGTATATAAATGACACCTCCCTTGGTGAAGGCATGTCTATTGAGAAGTGGTGTCTCTCTTAAAGAGATTGTATTCTTTCAAGAGGAAGAAGATATAAAAAGGAGTTGAAGTGAGATGTAAGAGGAAGAAATATAAAGGAGTTTTTACTCAAATATGTGTGGAATAGGAGGATAAATCAGACATATATCAGCAGATCTGCATTCAAAGGAAGCTATTAATGTATATAAAGATAGCGACTAAAGTAAAATATGGAAAATCAAGAAGTATTCTTAGGGGAATAAGATTTAAGGACAAATATATGGAAGAGGGAGTAAAAGGAGATTTACACACAGATATATAAATGAGGACAGGAATAGTAATACATATATTAATAGGGAATGAGAAATCTGATATGAAAGGTATGTGGAAGAAGATAGTCAAGGGAAAGTAAATGAAGATAAACGACAAATCGATAAGGTGAGTAAGTTAAATATAATCACATATACACACACAGGATATCTATCTATCTGTATGTATAGAATATACGAATATGCAATAATGATGCTTGCAGCAATTATTGAACCTTATAAGTTGTTATGTTCCCTTACTACGAATATGAATAATAGATTCTTATGTGATTGATTTACACTAATGATATCTCATGAGTGTTAAGAACATAGCATTGATTTGGGAATTAGAAAGAAGAAGCAAGGTTACACCAAGTTTCCGGGACGAGGACGGCAGGGGATGGCGGGACGAGTCCCCAAGTTTCCGATTTTTGAGGCCAAAATTAGGGATGATAGGGGACAGCTATATAAAAATATAAGGAAATTTTAAAAAATATAGGGAAATTTTAAATATATATATGATAACATGGACAAGGCATGCATAATACACATTATAGAACATTAACATATAACATTTGTGTTCAACATTGTGCCAATACTCAATACGCATTCAAAATTAACATACACGAATCATGAAACAACTTCCAAGTTATGAATTATAAACTTATTCAAAATGCCCAAAGGCTACATTGCTGCCATATAGTTTTAAAGTTTGCTATGAAAATCAAAATACAATATTGTATGTCAATAATGAATACAAAATAAACAAAGAGCACTGCTGCCCCTAATCATCTCTCATAAGCGCATCAAAATCAGAGTCATCCTCTGAGTCACTGCCATTGTGATGCTCCTCCTCAGCCAATGGAACCCCAACCAAACCCTGAGTTGTCTCCTCATCTACCTGAGCCGCGTCCTCAAGATCAATATCCCATTGTAGAGCTGGAGTCTGTCAATACTTTGGAGTCTGCCGATCCTGAAGCCGAAGAGTACTATGAACGGCCACTAGCTTTCTCTGCTCGTCTAGAGGTAAGTCTATTCCTCTTGAGGGAGTGGATAAAGTTATACGTGGACCAATTCCTCTTTGTAGCAAAGGAACTGGCAACCTGTGCAAGAAGGCGAGTGGCAAGTGTCTTCAATTGTGGTGTATCCCTCCCATGATAGGTCCACCATCGAATAGGGTTCGATTGAGCTAATATAGCTGTATCCAACCTCGTCTGTGGTTTACTCAAGTTTGGGCTATTAAGATTAGCAAAGTTTAGAAATTGTGACCAAAGTAGTGAAGCTTGCTCTGGGGGATAAATCTTTTCAATGGCCCATGTGAACCCATCTAAAACCTTAGCATCATCACATGGAGGCACCCTACCATCCCTTGGTGTGTACCATTTTGGATTTAGAGCAAATGCAACGATAGGAAGCGGGGTGTTCATTGTATTCCACCTCCACGTCACAATGGGCTTAATGTGTTGCTCATATAAATCCAAGGTGGGGTCCTTTACTGAAATAAATTGCTTGATCTTCCCAAGCATACTGTCAAATGTCTCATATATCTCTCCAAGACTAGGAGAGTTTGTATCAGCATATCTGATGACATTTACAATAGGCGAGATGAAGGAGCAAGTATATCTGCAAAATGCAAACAAAAAGTTAAAATAATTAGTTGACAAGTTTATTGACATGTTAGAAACTTCAAAAGTTGGAACATTGGACAATAAAATTAGAACATTAAAATCAGAAATTTAATATGAAAATCAGCCATCTAATATGTCTTACCTCACATTGGCCCACCAATGGTCACTGAGGATCTTTTGTTTGATGGTTTTTCCTTGAGTAGAACTTGAATTAGGCCATCTAGTCCACTCAGCATTGACCATCATTAGTTGTATAGGCTCATGCACCTCAAGCATCCTCTCCAACAGGATGAAGTATGTGGCATATCTACATTCATTAATTCAATGATTCATTAAAAAATAAAAATTTAAAACAAAATCAGATTATGAATACAAATTGAAAGTGAAACAAAATGAAGTAAATGGCATACCTTGTATCAATAGGTTTGAGAAACTCCTTTGAAAATGTCCTGAAGAGAGCATGTGAGGTGTGGTGATTGCAAATGAACATCTGAATGTCTCTAGTTTCTGCCACCGTTTTCTTCACCCAATCCATCTTCCCTATGTCTTTCAATGCATTGTTCAATGCATGAACACAACATGGGGTCTAAAATATGTGCCTGTAATTACCCTCGACCATCAACCCAACTCATTTGCACACACGTGTTGAATCGGTGATCACCTGCACCACATTTGCAGCCCCAACCATTTGTTTGAAATAAGAGGAACGGGCCACACATGAAATGGAATGGCATGGGCAAAAAAGAATTTGGCAATGGAGGATTCAGTGGTTTCTCGTGCTTGGTTTTGAAATATGGACTCAACTGAGGCTGCCTTATCACTACCAATCACCTTCCTCTTTCCTCTTAAGATAACACTACTACCAACCGTGGAAGGACTAGGAGCAGGAGTAGGCATAGATGAATGTGAACTTGGGAAAGAAGGAGACCCACCTTGAACCCCACCATCACACTCCATTTGAATTTTTTGGCACTCTATAAATAGTGCATCTGTCAATGTAGGACACACTCTAACTCCATGGTCCACCTCACCCAAAAAATGAGACCTAACTCTTGTGTAGCTGCCCCTAAACTCCTTTTCACAAACATGGCAAAACCAAACCCTACTCCCCCCTGAATTTTTTTGTCTTTCACCCTTGGTTGTCACATATTGAAGGAATGGTTTTTTTTTGTCTAATGGGTGTTTTGCATAGTCCTTCATGGTTTTGGTATTGGTTGATGAAGGAGGGCATTGGGTAGGGGTTATTTGCTCTCTAGTTTTCCTTCTAGCTTGCATTTGAACTTCACTATCACTCCCACCCTCACTGCTGCTCATGTTTTTTGTTTTTAGAATGCAAGTTTTGACTGAAAATGCAAAAAAAAGAAAAAAATCAGACTATGTATGTTTCATATTTTGCAAAAAAATGAAAAAAAGAAAATAGGGAAAGGAAATGCACACCTCTTTGGTGGATTTGCACTCCCAACAACACTATTTCAACCTCTTCTCTTCCTTCAAACTCTTTGCTCCTTCCCTCCTTCAATGGCTGCAATTTTTTTCCTCTCCCAGGCTTCCCTTGGCTGCTCAAAATGAATAAAATAGGAGTTCTGGAGAGGCTAGCACTTGGGCCCACCCGCGTGGCGGGGGCGGTACTAATTTTATTCTTTTCTTGGGGTTTCCATACAAAGCGGGGGCGATCTGAGGATGGCTCGGTAGATCCCCCATTTGGTCCGTAATGCAGTGGGACATTTCCCATAAATTTCAAAAGGGGATGGTCCTTGCGATCCTTATGCGTCCACAGGTGCAGGGCGTCTCGGGAACAGGGATGGGGATTTGGGGGAAGGGCAGCACGTCCATGGGTATCCACGAGGAAGAAGAGAAACAAAACAACCCGAGGAAACCCATAGAATCTTTGTTTGCATAAGCTAGCTTGTGATTGCAGATTTGTAAGTTAATATATTTATGGTAGGGTCTATATAGGAATATAATGTATTGTTTAAAAATGATCAATGATTCATGCATTTTCACTTATATCTTATGATAGTATATTCATTATGTATTGCTGATGTATTTACTGGTAAACATGAATTTAATTAATCTAATATGCACATACTTTCACCATGATGGGGGAAGGGAGAATTGCCAAGGGAATACAATGAGTGGGCCTCTTTGAGGTACGCCACCTGGGGGGAGGGGACAAAATAAGCCCACAAAGGGCCAAGGGGGTATTGCCTTTGGGCCTAGGAGAGTTGGCTACTAGGACACCTTTTGCAATCTCACTTCCCCTATCATGGTGTAGCAATATAAGGAGATCAATCACGAGGGAATGGAAAAGGACGGAAGGATGAGGGATCCTCACTAGGCCACCTCATATGAATGGCATGTGTCACATGAGGTCAAGGAGGCCACCTCATATGAATGGCATTCGCCACATGAGGTCAAGGAGGCTAAGACACCCCGTCAAACCACCCTCTTCCATGCTCCCCCATGATTGAGCATCCTTAAGGTGGAGTAATAATCGGGTTAACAAATTTACTTTAGAGTTACTAATGTTTAATCATGATATTCTACCTGTTAAGTCATTATTGTAATTTTTCTCTAACTTGTTTGCAGGGATTAAATCAAGCCAAGGTACTCTCTAAATCCATTGTTTGCTTGGGAAATTGGTAATTTAGGTTAAAATTAGCATAATTCCTATTGGGGACATTACAAGAATAGGAAATATCAATGACTATAAGAAATACATACTAGTAATTGCGAGAAGATATCACAATGTATTTCATTCATATGCACTTAGAGAACTATAGTTCAGGGAATTCTCATAATATGCGGTCCCTTTTACAAGTACAATATGAGTATAGAAACTAGCCAATGGTTGCTAAGAACTTCCAATCATTGACAACGACCAAGAGTAACTGCATACAACCAATGAAGAGAAACTAATATTGCCAACTACAATATAATTAAAACATGACTAATATGTAGATTTCTCTAATTACATTCCTAAGGGGAGGAAAATGGTTCAGTGTAAGTGGGTCTATAGAACCAAATATGCAATGGATGGAACTATTGATAAGTTCAAAGCATAAACCTTACACCTTCTAAGGAGACTCCTTTGAGGCCTCTATGATTTCAATTTGCCCCTTGTTTAGCACCAACTACCTCAATTGCAATCTCTGCCTTCACTACAACCAAGTCCTTCGACAATAGTAGAAGGAGCTCCAACTATTTTCTCACCTATACAAATGGAACAATATGGTGGATTTATCTAAAAAGTCAGCCAAACTTGAATCCTGCAACTTGAGAAGACCATTGTCAACCGACCCTTCCTCAAAATACCTTTTGTTACTAGATTAAATAGGATAAGGTTATTGTAGTTAAAAATTTGTTTAAGGTGATCGTTCAAGATTGTGTCATGCTATAAGGGGTTGTTGAGACAGCTTTACTCACGGGAGCCACGAAACAAGCACCAACAAGCACCACCACACATCCCAAGACTAGAAGCCACACCACTACTAGTAGAGAGCCAATCCACAAAAGCTAGAAAGCCAATACCATCACTTAACAAGTCAAAACCACAAGGACTCATAATTCTCATGTGTGAGCATTTAAAAGTTAAAATCATCAATCTCTATTTGCAATGTCCCCTTATTGGGATTGCTCTAAATGTTGTCCTAGAATCACCAGCTTAAGGTAGCTAGGGCTGTAACTCACCACTTAGATGCTTCCAACAAGAGATGTCCCGGCTATAGGCCTTCTCTATTCTGCTCATATCCTTATATTCTGAAGAATATTTTATCCCCATAAATCCTTTATTGCTATTTCCTTATTGCTTCCTACATTTCTAGCGAATAACTTGTTTTATTCTCTTTATTTTCCTTTCCTCTCTAAACTGAGTCAATGCAGTTTACAACTTAAATGCTTTAAGTAGGATAAATCTTGACTTTAAGTCTTATAATTACAATCCTTATTACTGATCCTGGTAGTTATTGATGTCGTATAAGGATGTTATTGCTTGATCATAATTCTATAATGAAGTATGCATTGGTGATAGGCTCTAGGATGGAGAATAGATAATGGGGTAAGGTTTCTGTTGTGACCTTTTCACACATCGCCCCATTCAAAATGGGGACCCCTAAATTTTTGCTCCATTATGGTCTTTTGGCTTTGGTTTTTGTGTGTGTGTGTGTGTGTCTCTCTTTTTGCTTCTTTTTTGCTATCTGCCTTCCGGGGATGCTCCCGTCTGCGAGCTTAAACGTAAAATTTGACCAAATCTGATATTAGGGTTTCACATCTTTAGATTGCTTCAGGGTCAGATTGAGTTGGTTAGTCAACTTTTGAGCATAGCACTATTGTTAGAATGCTTTCGGCAAGTTTCCCCTAAATTTTCACTGAATTCTGCCAACTTTCTATTTTTAGTAAGTGTCGGTTTAGGGTTGATCTTCTCAAGATTTTCACATTTTGTAACTACATTTGCATTCTGGGCACTTGGCGAGGTTCATTTCAGCAGAATTTGAGCAAAACGGACCTTCAAAGCACTATTTTCCCATGATTCCAAACTTCCTGTGAGATTCGAGAGTTACATGTTACATTTTACGATGCATATCTAGAGAGATTCTTTGTAGGTTTTTGAGACAGCCGTATTAGTGATATGACATGCAAGAGGGCGACAACTTCGAGTTGTGCCGGAGGCGATGTTAGGAGTTGCATCACGGATTTCTTGACGCATGTGGCATATTCATACAGGTTTTCAAAAGAGCGCGTTACTTAATATGCAAAGTGGAGGCTGATCACTTTTGAAACTTACTATTTTGTGATTAGCATTGTTGATATTTTAAGGTTTTTGGGTTTTCAAGATCTTCCGAGGCGATGTGGCATGCAAAAGTCATCGGTAACGATCGGTCACTTTTTCAACCACTTTCTATTTTTAGTAGGTACCTCTCTGGCAGCTACCCGACACTTCAGAACTGTGAACTAATCGACATGCAACAAAAATGAGGTCAAACAGAGCTCATTTTAGGAACATGCAGGAAAATTAAGGTTTCGAGCTTGAGGACTAAAAATGAGGAATCAAATGTCAAAATGTTCAAAATTATCCACCATGATACAAGCATCTTAGAGGTTCTTTGGCGAAGAGCAATCCAGACGCACTATTTTAGTAAGGTGTTGATGTTTACCAAGCCACGGTTCTCGTAAGAAAAGTCAATCTACGAGCACCCGGTCTGAGGCGAGCCGAGTTACCAACAAGAGCCGCGTTTCAAATTTCAGCTTCCGGCGGGCTAAAGTCACCGAAAAACAAGCGCCTGCGTCGTCGATCGATCTCGAACTCCAGAGTTATATGGAAAATGGAGAATTAGGCAATTGCTATTTTTAGCAGGCATGGGCAGAGAAATTAGGGTTTCCTAAAATCAAGGGCGGAACAGGACAGTCGCGCAAAAGCAACATCCAGCCACAGTTGTTACACTTCAGGCATTTAGTACATGAAACTTGAAGACTTTCTGAGCAGTTGCTATTTTTAGTAGGTTGCTAAAAATAGCAGGTACGGGGAAATATCAGGCATCAACAGCACGATCACACCACGAAGTTCAAAACAGGGCAAAAATCAAGCTTTCTAGAGTCAAAAGTCAATTCAAAGCATAAAATTCAAGGAACTTTCCAAAAATAGAAAGCCAGGGCAAATTAGGGTTAACAGGAGAAAATCACCCTAAATTTGGCAAAAGGGCATGAAGCACATCAAGTTTGATAATTTTTCAAGTCCGGCACCGAAACTTGCTTTAAGAGGTTGAAGACAGATGAATAAATTTTCCTAAGGCATGAAAACCGGAAGCTCACATGGTGAAATGCGCCCTAGCTTGTGAGATTAATTTTGAAATTTGCCTAAGGCATTACAATTGAAAGTTCAATGGGTCATATGCGCCCAGGGTCAAGGAGGGAACTTGAGAAATATTCTAAGGCATGGGAATTGAAAGTTCACACATCCAAATGCGCCCTCAAGTGAAAGTTCAAGGTACAATATGCGCCCAAGGTATAAGTGAAAGCACACTCTCCAAAATGTGCCTAACTTGAAGGAGTTAGAAAATTCTCTAAGTCACGAAAGTGAAAGTTGTCCCTGCCATTTGCACCTAAGGTGTAAACTTGAAGGAGGACATGTGATTTGCGCCCTTAAGAAGAAAGACTTCAAATTTGGCTAAGTCTTCAAAACTGAAAGTTCCATGGGTCAAATGCGCCCCACTTTGAAGAACTTCAAGTTTGCCTAAGTGTCAAAATTAAAAGCTCCCCCTTGCATTTGTGCCCTTGAGTTTAGAGACTCAAAATTTGCTTAAGTCATGAAATTGGAAGTAGGGGGTCTCATTTGCGCCCAGTATGGAGAGGTGATTAAAAGTGTTAAGTGAGAAAATTGAAAGTCTCCCCACTCATATGCGCCTGGGTTAAAAAAAAAAAACGCTGATGGCATCGGGAATTTTGACTAAGGCAAATAAATTGGAAGCTCCATATATGATATGCGCCCATCTTACAAGAATTAAAAGCTTGGCACATGAAATGCGCCCAAGAGTAAGGAATGCTGAAAACGAAATTTATTTAAGTGTCCAAATTGGAAGCTTGACCATGGATTTGCGCCTAAGCCTGAAGAGTGGAAATTTTCTAAGTGATGAAACTTGAAGTCCAAGGGTAGAAGAGGAATTGATGAAATTGACTAAGGCGTGGAATTGAAAGTTACTCCTGTGATTTGCGCCCTTGAGGAGAAAGTGAGTATTTAAAAATACACTAAGCACCGAAATTGAAAGTTCACACTTCAATATGCGCGCCCATTCAAAAGCTTGCCCTCTTGTTTGCGCCCAAAGCATGAAAGAGAGAAATTTTAACTAAGGCGTTAAACTCAAAGCTGACCCTTGCAAATGCGCCCTTGTCTAGCATGGAGGTATAAAATCTTTTGAGTGTTCAAAGTTAAAAGTTACCCCTGTCAAATGCGCCTGGAGAGGAAAAGGGTGATTAAAATATTTAAGGGTTGAAATTAAAAGCTTAACATGGCAAATGCGCCCCACTTCAAATTGAAAGCACAAAGGATAAAATGCGCCTGGGAGAGGAGAGGGGAGCTCAAATTTTTTTAGACACTTCAGATTTGAAGTTGAATACCTCAGCCACGCCTTGAGAAAAGCTTGAGAAATTTTCTAAAATAATTTTGATTTGGCATAGCATTAAATTGAAACCTCAAAATGCTATATGCGCCCTTGATGGAAACCGAAATGTTGAAAGATGATAAGAACGAATTTGAAAGTTTAACACCTTGAATGCGCCTCAAAGAGAAAATAACTTAGAAAATTTTCTAAGTGCCAGAGAAATGCGAGTTGGAAGTCTTATTTGCGCCTGGAGAGCTTAAGTTGGTAAAATAAAAAGGTACCCATGATATGCGCCTTGAGGAGGTATTGATTTTCACTAAACGTGGAAGATTTGAAAACCCATAAGTCCAAAGTGTTATATGCGCCTAGGCTCAAGATGATTTTAATGATTGGAAGAAAATCAATGGCGTGTGACTTAGCTCGAGGGGGGAATTTAATTTCCTAAGGCAAATATTAAAAACGAAGTTAAAAGATTGATTTGCACTTTTGGGAAGAATAAATATTAAGCATTTAAAAAAAATTAAAAGTTTCCTCTCGGCATGATCAAATGAAGATTCTCTACGGCGTTTAAAATTTTTGAAAGGCACTTGAAAGCAATTTTAAATTTGCTTTAGGCAATTAACTCAAAATTTGCCTAAGTCAAATAAATTAAATTAATTTAATTATTTTCCTAAGTTAAATTAAAAGTTCCCCTTTAATTTGGACCCATAAAATTTTAAAATTCGGATGATTTTAATCATGGGGAATTTGTTTTCGGAGTTATTACGGACGGAAAATAAATTGTGCCTAGCCATTTTAAAGTGCTGACATCGATTCTTCACGGACGCTGGTGAAATAAATTAAATGGCATTTAAATTAAATTTTATATTTTAAATATGCCATTTTAAAACAGTGAGATTATTATAAATCAAAGTAAAATGATTTTTTCGAAATCACTGGAGGTAACTGCCAGTCGGGAGGGAAATTTTAAATTTAAATCGAGGAAAGAATCTCCCTGAATAGCAAATTGCTATGACGACTGTAAGACGACTGGAATATTCTCTTTTAAATTTAGAAAATGTCTAAGTCATGATGAAGAGAATTAATGGCATCTGCTAAAATAAGCACCAACTTTTGGTTATAAAACTTCGAGGATTTTCATTTTCATTTCACAAGATTCGAAGCTGAGATTTATGCTGAAGAGTTGAGAGTGATTGTTGAGCTGTGAGTAAATTCGAAGTTGAGAGTTGCTAAAAGTGAAAGGAGGTGTTGAATTCGATTTTTCAAGGAGTTTGAATTTGTCGAGATTTGGAGTTGCTGAAGAAGTTGAAATTGTTGAAGTCGACTTGTTTCTCTAAAGTCGAAATTGCTTGGAGTTGTTGGAGATTGATTTTCTAAGTTGCTGAAACTCGAAGTTGCTGAGATTTAAAAATTTTCTGAAGTTGCGAAGTTGTTGAGACTCAAAATAAAATCTGAAGTATAAGCTGCTGAAGTTGAGAAATTTTATTTCTCCAAGTTGCTCAGAAGAGGTGAAGTTTAAATTTTTATTTTTTTTCGAAGTTGCTGAAACTTGAAGTATTTTCTGAAGTTGACATTGCTGAAGTTGGTTTCTTTCGGAGAGCTGAAAATTCTTTTGGCTGCAAAATTGTTGAAGTTCGGAGTTTTTATTTTCAAAGTTTAAATCTCTCGAAGTTTGGAATTGGAGTTATACTGCTGAAGCTATTAATTTAAATTTATTTTTGCAGCCAACTCCATTCGCCAGCCATCTCTCATGATTTTTATTTTAAAAGTTTGAAGTGTAATGTTTGCTTCTCGTTTTGCAGATGGCTGAAGGACGAAAAACTGATGTTGCTGGAACAAGCAAAGCTGGAGCTAAGGCTGGAAATAATGAAGCTATCAAAGAAAACACCTCCAGGCAGGCGATCATCAAGAGTTTGAAGAAGTCTTTTATTCCGGAGTCTAAGATTGTGTCAAAGTTCGGGAATTTGACGGACACCAACCTCGGGTCTTTCAACCTTGAGGCCTTCTTGCGAAGGATATATGGGCAAGGTGGCAATCCTCCGACGGAAGCGTCACACAACATTGTGAAGAGCGGATTATATGCAGTAGCCGGGTTCCAACCAGCAGTTCGATGTCCAGAGCTGATTTTGGAGTGCGCAAACTTCTACAATTCGGACCATCGGACAATTGTTTCTCCGGATGGCATGATATTGGCCAACTTTGCACCTGATGCAATTGGCGAGGCATTCGGGATCTTGGCTACAAGTAAGATGTTATACAAATCCAAGGAAAAGGCTGATAAGATGTATGCCACATCTTTCGAGAAATGCATGAAGAGAATCAACACCACCTGGATGAGAAAGCCAAAGCCTCCTGCCGCCAGGCTGCCAAAGCAAATAATTTTAGAGGAGCTGAAGCAGGAGTACTGTGATATAATTATGTTGCTCAGCAGAGTTAACGGCAGCCCGCAGTCATATGTGTTCGAACCATGGATGTTCTTCTATATCAGCGTGGTGCTCGAAGGAAAGGTGGAAGTGAATTGGGCTCAGATGATCAACATTAACATCAATGAACAGTTCGTAAATCTGAGGAGAACGAGGACATTCTACATGAGCTCGTATGTTATCTACATGCTAGCTCGGATGACAAAATACAGAGGGTTGGCATACCAAGAGTCGATTGGGTGTGGTTTTAATCAGTTCAAGATTCATGAATCTTATAGGCAGTTGCATCTCGCAAGCACGACTGACTTCAAGAGGGTGAATGATGCTTTCACAATGTACATCACAAGGACCCTTCAACGGAGATTGCAACAAAGGATATCTGAAGAGGCGCAAATGTTGATAGAGGAGTATGGGTTTTGGTTGGTCCAATTCCCAAAGTTCACCTATTTAAGGCTGCCAGGGTACAGTTCATACGTCTACCGACTACCGAGGTACCCCACGAATAGAATGATTATGCTTGAGCTATTTAGGCAATTGGTGGCCTACGACAAAATTATAAGAAGGAAAAAGAAGGGAGGTTTGCACTTTCCCATTGTTTTGGGAAACTTGCTTGAGGAGTGCCCTTCTTTGTAGGTAGCCAAGGAGGCAGAAGATGAATTGCGGTTCTATCAGTTAACTCTCCATACCAGCCGGCAGGATTTTGATCCTTGAGGGAAGATTGGGATAGTATAGGGTGAAGAGTACAGGCACAAGGCTCACTTGGAAGATTTTTGGGCTAATGCTGGAGACGAAGCTGAGATTAGGAAAAGAATGTTTTCCAGGTTGCCTCTTAAATTAATCAGAGAATGCGAAGTGGTCCAAGTCCCGGACCAGGTTGATGAGGATACTAGAATTATTCACCCAGATTATGAATTAGTAAAGAACACACCAATTCCGCCACCAGATTGGGCCGAGCCGGAGATTACGGACTTAGACACTGTCTATTCCCGTTTTGACTTTTACAAGGACTTGGGTAGAGGAGCACGTTCGCAGATTAAGGAGAAGATCAATTGCCCTCTCATACAACCTCATGGGTGATAGAAGGCTACCGGTGTTGGCAAAGAGACAGAAGCAAATTACCTAGGTTGCGGAACCACAACAGCAGGAGGAACCTATTCAGTCAGAACCACAGGAATCGGGAGATACATCATCTACTCAGTTGTTGGCCCATTCCTCCAGTGTGCGCGAAGTCTCGCTATTTGCAGATCAGAGGGTTCGAAGGAATGAAGAGCCAGAGGTTGGAGAAGTTAACCAGCCAATGCCGAGAGAGCTGGACAGTCAGAGTGCTAATGTTCCTGAAGGTGCCAATCAGCCAGATGAAGGGGAAGAGACAGAAACAGATAGCCACTTTGATCATGCGCTTGAGACAGTTCTCGAAGAGGAAGACGTTGGAGCTCATGAGGAGAGTAATCAACATATGGAGATAGATGAGCCTCAACAAAATACTGCTCGAGAGGAGATTCGTGAGGTGGAGGCAACTAAAGAGCAGCCCCTTATTATTTACGACACTCAGCGTAATTGGCTCTCATATGCAATAAGAAGAGATCAGGACAATGATGCTGACCTGGCAATTGAAATGGAGGAGCTTCTAAATAGAACAAGTAAGTCACCGAAAAGAAAGAGGGCAAGGAAGTATTCGAAAATGGAGACTAATGAGGCTGGTTTGCGCACCCTCCATATTGCCGTTCCAAGGGAGGATCACGACTTAAGTGACGCAATGCTAGAGAATTACACCGTCACCACAATTGAATTGGGACGTCCTTCTGGAGTGCAAGTGGTTGAAGAAGCTGAAAATTCCTTTCAAGCATTGAAGGACAGGTTGGTACGAAAGGAAGTATAAAAGATTGAAGAAGGAGCACAAGGCATTGGTCGGATATGTGCAACATCTAGCACGTCCAGGTGCTCAAGAGAACCCAGCGGTAGAGCTTCCACCTGAGTTGCCATGAGAACCAATTAGTGGGCTTGAGGAAATGAAGAGAGCTATACGAGAAGGAGATAAATGGATAAGCGGCGTCCGCACTGAGGCAGAAAAATTCATGGCCGATCTTGTCTCATCTTTTTAGAGTGCATCTGGTATCCTTTCGCGCTTGGATGGTGTCGAGCAAGCTTGGGGAGATACTCATATTTTCCAGGACAAAACTATTCCTCGCCTTGCTGTTTTGATGCGTGTGCCCACGCAAACTTTGGTAAATGGAGTGATCCAAGCTAGGGACAGGTATGATTTTCTTGGGTGGCATTCAGCTGCATTCACTGGAAAGGGGTTCTTCGACATGGCAGCTACGGAGTCTTCTAAAATCAAGAAGGCGATGAGGAATATTCATGAGGGCATCCTCACACATTGGATGCATTGTTCGCCAAGAGGCTAGCTCCCGAGGAGGTGGAGATTGACGGATTGAAGGCAAGGTTGCAACCTTTCTTCTCCGAGATGAAGATGTTCTCCCAACTTGACTTTGAGAACATCTCGATGTTGTTGGCGTAACAACTAACACCTCTGGAGTAAGAGTTGTTATGAACAGCCTATGCACACTACGCAATGAGTGCTCTTCAAATTAGGAGGGGAAGCTCCCTCGTTGTGCTTTGACAAAAATACTTGCAAAGGGAAATAAACTAAACTATGTCCTGTCTTTTTGTTTCAGCTGTAGAGGTACAAGGCTTTCTTGAAAAAAACTATACGTTGCAGCTGAGTATTTTCTGGTTTTGCAGATCCACTAACTACAACTAAACTTAATTACTTAAATTCTATCCAGTCTCCTCAAGAAAACAGAGCATGAGGAAACGGAGCAAGGTTTGACTATCAGACGATAAACGTGTATAGATTCTCAACTTGAAGGCAAGGTGGCACATCTATTAGCTCAATCTAGACAAGTTAATTGGTAACAACATCACACGATAAACTGAATACGGATTCTCTACTTGAAGGCAAGGTGGCGCATCTATTATCTCAATCCGAATTAGTTTATTGTTCACGACAACACACGATAACCAAGTGCAGATTCTCTACTTGAAGGCAAGGTGGCGCAACTATCATCTCAATCTGAACAAGTTTATTAGGCACAAAACAGATTTATCTAAACTATGGGAAGAATTCACCATTACAATCGCATGAAACCCTATGTGGCATAACAATTGATCATAATAGTAAAGACGCACAAAACAGATTTATCTAAACTATGGGAAGAATTCACCATTACAATTGCATGAAACCCTACGTGGCATAATAATTAATCGTAATAGTAAAGACACATGAACAAATACCAAAAGAGCAATATTGAGGGCAAGGTAGAAGTAGCGACATATATTATTTCCTCTCTCAAAAAGCAAAGTTATTTACAAATGAGCAAAAGCTCTTATTTATATACACATCAAGGTGTAGGGAACCCTAAAATCACCTTGAGTCATCTAGATCTTGCAATGCATGCAAGATTTATTATAAACCCTAATAAAAGTAAGCTATACGATTAAGCTGGAAAACTACCATCCCGATTAAAGAGCACCCTAATCTAAAATGGACAATTGTCGCGAGGCATGCGATCCTTAATGAAAGCGAGTTAAGCTGGAAAACTACTGCATCAGTTAACATAAAACCCTAAATGAAACTCCAAGTAAATAAAGCAAATCTCAGAATAGATATGCATCGAGTTAACTTGAAAGGGTAACGCCAAGTTTAACTCTTGTGTATAATGTCTATCCTGAGAGGTGGGAACTGAAGTTTACTGTCCGTGATCTCGAGCAACCAATCCCTCAACGAGATTGTTAACTATATCACTATCTGGAGCTATGAGACTCTGTCGAAGAATGCTATGTCGGTGCAGCATATCCTCACCAGCTGTGATCTAAGACTGAAGTTCCCCTATGCTTCTTGTTGCCTCATCGAACAATGCTGACATGATTGTAAGCTGAGTAACCTTACAGCCAATAGTCTCCCCATTGAAAATGGTATGAATGATGTGATGAGCCCTGCTGGCTTTCAGCTCCAAAACCCTTATTTTCTTAAGTCTTTATGTGTTATTTTAATTTTTTTAGAGAAAGTTTAATAGACAGAAGAGAAGGGCCGCAACATATTTAAGCTTGTAAATTGAAATATCAAACAATTTCTCACAAAATGGAAATGCAGAAGTTGTTAATATACTGAAACAATGAGATCATGAATAACAGACATACCAGAAAGTCTCCAGTTATTTTATTTAAAAACAGTAGCCAGCTTGCCAGCCAAGAATGCTGAGAAACTGACAAAATGGATGCCAAACCTCCAGATCTGACTTCTCCCTCTCAGAAACGTGATACAATGTTCTGAAAATGCAAGACGCCAAAGATGAAGCTCAAAAACCAGCAAAGAAGAAGGCGTTTCTTCAATTTCCTTCACACGCCTCTCTCTAGGCACAAATCCCAATGTAGGCCGTACGGCCAAGGAAAGAAAAAGTTGAATCTCTGATAGAAGCTTCTGAAACTGTAGAAGAATGCGCCACCAGGAGATAACCCTCAATTATTGCACATAACAAGAAATCTCAATATAAATAATCTCTGTATAAATCTGTAGAACCTCTGGCTGAAGCTCTCAACATGCACTGATTCGATTGATCTTTCACAATCTCAAGAGTGCTCACACTGAAGAGGTAATGTTCTTCAATGGCAGTTTGTTCAAACCCTGATCACAGGAGAATGCACAGGGAAAAATGCTCAAGGCAAATTGAAATGGTCAAAAGATATGAGTTTCTATTGCCAGGAAATGCTTTATACCTAATTGGCACGCATTTCAAGAAAGTATGCCCTTTTTGCATCATTTAAATCTTTTAATATTTAATTAAGTCTTTCTCCATAGTTAAGACTTAATACTTGAGCGCCCTTTTAATATTTTAAGTCATTTAAAATATTAAATCACCTTGTGAATAATTTAAGTGATATAAAATATATTAAAGTCGATGTGACTTTAATAAAAGGCATTAAATTAAATAATTAATTTAATCACTTAAAAATTCATAACTCGCTCAAAACTATGAATATTCTTGTGCCGTCAGAAGCTGTGAACTCCTGAAATGCCAACGCTCGCTGTGATC
>VDFB02117534.1:0-23028 GCA_007258455.2 Sequoia sempervirens
CTTGAAAACACTAGCAAAAGCACCTTTGGTTAGGTATGTGTAGATGCATCCTTTTGCATATACTTAGTCAAAATTATCAAAATCATCTTGTCTAGCTTGGCGTATGTAGATGAATCCTTCTTCATATGCTTAGTGAAACAATCATCTTGTTTGAATAGGTGTGGGTAGATGCATCCTTCTCCCCACACATATTTAAATTATCCTCCTTTGAACAAAGCTATCCCTTAGATCATCATCCAACATCTTAGGGTCCTTTTGTTTAAAAATCCAAATCCAAATACAAATCAAAAATCAAGGACAAAATCTCAAAATCTCAAAACTCCAAAATCAAAAAAATCAAGAATCCACAAGTCCTAAAAGCCTAGTGTCTCATTCAAGATTTATCAAAAGCCAAAACATCCATATCATCCATCCCTAAAAAATCATCATCATTATCATATCATTACATTTGATCCTTAAGGCATCCTAAAACTTTTTCACTTTGGAACATAAGATAAAGATCGATCCAAAGAATCAAGAGATTCATCTCCCATATTCTTGAAGATTGATCCTTGTTTTATGGTTCAAATGAGATCTCAATACAAGAAGAGTATGGAAGCGAACAAAGAAACTCCTGCTTCAAGTGACCTTAGCCAAACAAACGCAGAAATGAATCCCGCCGAATCAAGCCATCCATTGATCCCCTCATCATCCCAAAATCCACAAGAGGAAAATCAAGGGGAGGACCTCACCTTTGGAATGTCTCATGAGGAAATGACGGAAATGCTCCAAAATCTAGACAACCATAGAATCATCAACATCATGATGAGACTTAGCCCTTCCTTGTACATGCTTGAATTAGCAAAACAAGGGGCCAAGTTGCCTTTGGATTTTGATGTGAGTACTATAGTGGATACATCATTTCCTCCAATCTCATCCACCATTCCCATCTCATCTACATCTCCATCCCAAAACATCACACAAAACATCCCACAAATCACAACATCGTTTGCTCCAACACAACCAAATTTCAACAAGGGAAACACATTTCTCAACGCTCTTCAATCACATCCCCTTGTTAACAATCAAAATTTGGACGCAACCACCACCATGGAACAAAACACAATCAACAACCCATTACACAAAAATGTTCCTCTCATGTTACATTATGACCCATCATCAACATCTTTCCATGGAGCTCCACAAACACCTCTTCTCACAAATTCACAAGAAGAGGGAGATACATTCAGACTAGGGGGCTTATTCGACACCACGACATTTTCACAACTCACACCTCTCACATTTTCACCTCTTCCGCCATTGCCATTATCATCCACACTGCTCCTTTTTAGGGCTTCCCCCTCTACCAAGTATCAATCAAACCTATATCCCAACCATCAATCAAAGCATTGCACCAAACACACAAAATTTGTCGTTGATATCACAACAACAAATGACAAACACACAAGCAATGGCAACATCATCGAACATCCCCCTAACATCACAAAGCATGGTCTCTCAAGGACCAACCACATCAATACTATTATCCAACACCCAAAACATCAACACAACATCATCATCCACTACCATTCCAAATCCACCACCACCCCCACCACCACCAACATTCACCACATCAAACCAATTCGACGTAGCATTGCAAGCCGCTTTTCAAAGAGGATACCAACAAGTGCAAAATAAAAGATGTACAACAAGCCACACAAGTTGCTCAAAATTAAGCCCATTTGCACAAGCCATTACAAGCATAAAAGCACAACAAACCCAAACTTTATTGCTTGACAACAACAACAAGCCGCCAAGCTGGCACAAACATTACAAGCACAAGAGATTAAACAAGCACAGCTTTTATTGCGGCAACAAAGCGGCACAAGCATAAAGCATAAGTCTGAAATTTGAAGCACAAACCGCAACAAGAACAAGCTCAAGCACAACTTCTTGCCGCAAGCACAAATGCAAACATATCGGCAAGCAACTAATGATACCAAATGTAAAATGCCAAATTAGCAGCTATGATAAGCATTATGGGAACAACAATAATGAAAAACAAAGCGTTGTTGGAACAACAACAAGTGCAACAACAAGCACAAATCCCTGGTGCAACAACAACAAGATCAACAACAAGCATTGTTCATCGGAGGCAGTAGAAGCCTACTTAGCCTACCATAACATCTGATACCATGAACAATGCACCAACAATCCATCCATCAAACCACGGTGCAACACCTCAAAACACATTCATCCCGCCCCACGATCCATAAGCGATGCTTAACGACCTAGCTCAAGTTGTTATCACAACAAATTCTTTCGACCTTCAATCGAGTGAACAACCAAAACACAAAGCAACTGTGTCCCTATCCATTTTGATAGGAGCTAGACATGAAACCATTCCCTAAGGGATTTGAGATCCCTAAATTTGACAAATATCGAGGGATGGGAAAACCTGAAGATAACATCAGGGAATTCTAGGTTCATTGTATGGATGTTGCATATGATGATACTTATCTGATGCGGCTATTCCTTAGGAGCTTAGCTGAGCAGCTATAGAATGGTTCTCTCGCTTACCCTCAGGCATTAGAACATTCCAAAAAATTAGAGATGAATTCATTAGAAACTACGCATGTAACATTACAATGGATGTTAGTCTCGAAGAACTATACGCTCTAAAACAAGGAAAAAATGAATCTTTTGCTTCATTTCTTCAACGATGGCGATGCAAGGCCAATCAGAGCAAGTGGACCATGCTAGAAGAGCAACAAGTCTGCACAATCATCGCCAACCTTGAAAGCCGCTTGTCATTTCATCTCAAGGTTCAGGGAATCACCACATATGAGTAATTAATCTCCAAGGCGCTTAGCATCGAAGAGCCCTTGTGACCCAACCGCAGAATCAACGTCATATCACGAACAACAAAACAATCGCCCATCATCAAATTACAATGATAAACCTTGAACATGGGCAAGAAACAAGAACATCACTAATGATGGTGTCGTTGATGCCAAGGTGGTCATCAGTGGTCCACGCCAAAATACACCCGCACTGCAAATCCAAAATCAACGCCAAAACACTCATCACACAACATATCAACCCAACAACAACCCAACCATCAATAACCTCAATGACCAAAGAGGACCACCCCAGCGCAAAACATATCCTAAACGAAAATACACTATGTTGGGGGAACCACTTGAGGACATCATGAAAAGGTTGATCGACGAAAAGCTCATCAAGCACCAACATTCGAGAATTACCAAGAACCCGACGTCAAACCCCCTTGGTACAACGAAAATCAACTTTGTGAATTCCACAAAATCAAAGGTCACACCACTAACAACTGCATGAGACTCAAAAATATTATTCCAAGATCTCGCTTGTGTTTTTGCATATTTTCATTCCTAGTTTGAATTGCAAATGGATTCCATGGGAATCCTTGTTTATGCTTGCAATATCTAACTTGAGGTGTTTAATCTCTTTGTTTTGCAGGTACAATAGATTGGGGTTCACACAAGGAAAAAGCATTTATCATAGGAACTTCCACCAAAAAAGTACAAAATATACATAGTTGGTAGTACTCATATACACAGAACAAAACTTGATGACATCTGACATATGTGAAACAAAATTATTTCCAATCATTGTTCAAATAGTTCAGAAATGCAAGCTGGATGTATGGAGCGCTGCCCTATCTGTAGTGAGCATCAGTGTACATTTCGCGCAGAAAAGTGCAGAAAGAAGCCAATGTGTCACAAGTTCTATGGAAGTCTTCAAGTGTTGTTTCCATTGAATATATCTCATCCGCTTGCACATTATTTATATAGGGAACAAGCTGTTGCATTTTCTACACAATATCAAAGCAATTGATTGTGATTTCACATGCAAATCTTTGAATGGCCCTTGGAGGAGGTCCACCCGAATTCGTAGAGGGAGGTGAGCCAAGTGGAGTGTAGGATGAGCTGTCACTACTGGATATGTCAATGATCTCATCAGGTTGTCCAAGGTTTTCCATTCCTAAATAAAAGAAAATTGAGATTATACCTAGTGTTAACTAATAGCAATACGTAAAAAAACCATTCCAAAGAAACATATAATAAAGCCTATCTTACATTTAATTAATTCCATATTAACACCTATAACATATGGAAAAATGTATAAGAATCTAAGAATTTCTTATTGAAGATTTATTGGAATATTTGATAGAATTAGAGACTAAAGGAATTTTGCATCATAAAGTTGTCTCCTAGATGTAACATACTTCCATGAACTTCAAATAGCTTTCTCCTAGATATAGGTAACGTTAGTTTCAAATTTCAAAAACTAAATTTTATTTTCATATTCATTAAAGGAAGATTTATGAGTTAAATATATGCTCACTCTTAATGTTATTTCCAAAATATAAAGATTAAAGATTATTTCCTTATTAATGGTGATTTAGTCAAAAATCAATTTATAATTTTAGATGTATGTTCCTTTATAATGTTATGATCCACTATATAAAGACAAACATGTCCATCATTGAGGACAACTTACCTAAATTTTAAACATATACTCCATACTATTATAATTAACTATAATTTTAAAACAAAGATTATATATCTATCTAGTCCAAAAAAAAACTATTATAATTAACTATAATTTTAAAACAAAGATTATATATCTATCTAATCCAAAAAAAAATCTTTGAAAATTTTCTTATAATTTAAATATATAATTTTTCATGATATTTGTTTTCATTATTTTTAGAATTCATATCTAGAAATCCAAATCATTTATAACTATTTATGAAAACTTATATGTATCGCCGATATTGGCATGGTGTGATGGTTTATAGGTGGCATTGTTGTTCTTGCCACCAAGGTTCAAACCCCGTTGGGGTGGTATTGTTGAATGCTTGTATTCCGGTTCATAGCTCCGGTCAAAAAGCATTTACCCCTTGAATAAAAAAAAAAATGAAAACTTATATGTATCAAAATTTTAATTAAATATCATTATTTTATTTATTGAATTCTCACATTTATTTAACACTTTACCCAAATAATTACTAAAGATTGAAATGTCAAATCCTAATAGTTTGAAATGATTTTTGAGAAGGTAAAAAACATCGAGTAATAACATTTAATGCTTGGGAGTTGGCCACAATGGTTGAGCCCCTAGTTTAGTATCTTAACTTCTACAAGTAGGGTGTCATAATAGTGGTTTACACACCGAGAGGAACAAATTTTAGTTGAAATCACATATTTTAGAATATAATGATTTAAGCCAAAGTTCCATTTTAAGGATTCCAATTGAAGAGGGTTTGATCAAATCACCTTAGATCAAACCCCCTTGGATAGAACCTCTCTAGTTTTAAACCATACCTATAAATGCGTCTCCTTTACACCTATCAAAATGCTGATAAAAAATCACTTTTGATTTAGATTTTGGGGGATCAAATGAATTCATTTAAAATTTATTTCAAATGATTATGGTATTCCTCAGAACAAGCTATCCAATGAATATAATTTTAATATGTTTTGGTTTTTTATGTATTTGTTTTTTAAGTTTTATTAAAATAGGTTTTTCATCTAAAATGAATTTCTTTGTTCTTCACATGTGGAAAATAGAAGATTATCAAAAAAATTGAAAAAATATGAGTACCAAATATTGAAGTCCTTATCCAACAAATAAAATAAAATAAAATTTTGACATATACAAAAAAGTTATGCATTATACAACGCTACGGTCTCAATTATAATTGCTTGACTTTGAAACTTGATTAAGGAAAAATATTCAATAAAAACTATCTAACCAAGTGGAAGCACTAGATATCAGAGTTACAAATCTAAATTTGAAAGAATTAGAATTTTATCCTTCATGAAAAAACGTTATACGCTATAACACGGCCACTTTTAAAAATGTTGTTTTCCTAAAAAATCTAATTTCTGGAGATGGAAAAGAAGCAATTTGATTCCAAAATTTTGAAAAATATTTTTAGAATCTACATACAAAATTTGAGACTCTAGTTTGCACCATCTTCAAGCAAATTCCTCACGTTTAGCCAGCTATAGGTGCCCTAATCGTGAAGATTTAGTTAAAAATAATAATTTCGGTCCGCTTTAAAAATTGTAAACCACTCATTAGGGATCAACGTAGTCAAATCGAAAATAAATTAATTTTGTTTGTGCTTTTAATCCAAACTGTATTTATAAGAATCAAAGAATAGTAACACTAATTATTATAAATACTAATATAGCATGTTTATAGAAATACTAGTATAAAGAGGAGAGTTTTGAGATGAGGTGAGATGTCTAGCAATGTCAAAAGATGATTTAGAAGACACAAAAATAAAATGGACAAATCATTTTCCATTGCCTTTTCAAGAAAGTGAAAAACATAATAAGCTCTCAAAAAATATAAATTCTCACAAACTCATGAAAGAAAATAACTTTTGAAAATATGAGAGTTGCATTCCCAAATCACATATACAAAATAAAAAATAAAACAAGAGCTTAAATCAAACAATGATAATGTTACCTAGTTTAAGAAACTTGTGAAGAGATGTCTTTGTGCAAGAGGATGTCTCTACAAGAAAATATAAGTGTAAAAAAAAATGCAAGCTTAAAGTATCTACAATGGAGGAAAAAAATATAATAAAGCTCAAAATATCTGCAAGAGGACGTCTCTACAAGAAAATCTAAGTGTGAAAAAAATACAAGCTTAAAGTATCTACAATGGAGGAAAAAAGTATAATAAAGCTCAAAATATCAATTCCTACAAGAGAAATGGTTGTAGAAAGAGTGATATAGAAATTTAAATTGCATGAGAGAGTAGGAGAAGCAAAACAATAACCAATTTTAAGTGTATGGAAACTTAAGAAGAATCCTATTGTTAAGATCTTCAAAAATCAATTTTAATTTCAAGTGAGGTTAGTAGAATGTTATTTAAAAAGTTGATAGAAGCTAGGCAAACAATAGTTACAATCAAAATGGAAGTAAAAAAAAACACTACTCTAGACATGAAATAGTGATCATATCATTGCGTATATACGAGATGAAAACAAGTTCTAAAATAAAAACTACTCATAATAATTAAAATCAATGTACAATATTTTTAAATTTGCTTAAATGTTAGAATAAATGATGTCCATATCAATTAAATAATGAATCTCCACTCCCCATTTAAAATAACTTACTAATGAACTTTTGTTGATATTTACAATATTCAATAATAAAAAATGCAAAACACTTGAACCTGCATTCATTCTCAAATAACAGCCTAAATAGCGTTTAGCATAGCCAGAGCTACGTGGAACTTCCTTTTCCTTTCACGTGGGCACTTACATGTCAAGCCTCGCCTCCATATTCCACGCAGCTAAGACATTCATCGCATGTGATATTTATGCCTAACTTTTTTCAATTCGCAACCAACATTTTCATTTAACAAGTTGCAAAAATAGTGTATTGAGCTGCAGAATCTAGTAGCTTTGAAACAATGATATTGTTAGAAATACTTTTCATTTCTTGTTAAAATATTGAAGCAACAACTATTTGAAGTTTAGCTTTGGTTTCCCTCATCCTGGAAAAGTATTATTTGGGAGGGTTTCCTAAAAGTTTTTTCTGCAAATTATGCCCATTTGTTCTAATTGACATGATTGAGGCACCTAACTTTCCATGGTTTAAGCTAATAACATTTTAAAAATAATGAAATAACTAAAATCCTTTAAAAGATGACATCCTAAAAATAATGTAGCATAGCGATTGAATATATCACTTATTGAATATATGTTAGTGCAATGAAAAGCATAGCGATTGGGTATCACATTTTCTGATTAGAATAAAACTACTTCAATGAGATAAATAGCCAATATAATAAGCAACACATAAACAGATAGCAGCAATACTTCCCCATCCTGGATATTATTTAGGGTAGCATCTAAATTCACTCATCTTACATAATCCCTTCTATGGATCCTTCAACATTCAATCGCCAATTTTGTGAATACAATGTTTGCAATCCTATGATGGTAAATAATATATTCTCTGGAGGATATTTGAGACCAGCAAGACATATGACGACATTTCACAATGACAAGGTATAATGTTCACAAATTTTATACAAAATTTCTTCATTCCACCGATCACCAACACCAATAATACAAAAGCCTGGATTCAATGCAGTTCTCAGGTAGACCAAGGAAAATCACCAATTGGAAAATCTGACATAGGCACAAATGCTAAATTTTAACATAAGATGCATTTCAAGAGTGACTGGAAATTCACGCCCTCAGAAAAGATCAAATCCTTTACTCTCTTGAAATAAAACAATCAGTTTTTTGGTCTAAGTTTCATTACTTTTTGTTTAAAAAAAAATAGTTTTTCGCTCCACGCTCTCCAAACCTTTCTCGTACCTGGCTACAATTTTTTTTATAGTGACACAGATTTGACTACCTCCCAATAATACACGGTTAATCAAGATTCAAAAGAACTTCAAAATTACAGGGTCCATACAGTAAACTCACACTACAACATATAATTCAAAATAACCCTCATCGGCTCCATTTCAAATAAAATCTTCTTGATATAAAATTGCCCAGATTGGCTCTTTTTCACATAAAAAAGAAAAATGTGGAAGCATAGAAATAGGTCATGAACTGTTTGACAAAATCGAAAATGTGGAAGCATAGAAAAATCTCATCAACAAAATTCACAAAATGGATTTGTTGAAAGGGCTTTCAAAACTTTCATGCAAATCCAATTGGTAGGTCTAAAGCCAAATTCTACAAGCATAAAGGATAGAGAAATTTTGTCAAATGTTGTAGTGGAAACTACCCTCGTAGCCATGTATGCAAAATGTGGGAACATAGACAAAGCATTATCTGAGAATTAGTTATTGGGTATGCAAAATGTGGAAGCATAGAAAAAACTCATGAACTATTTGAATAAATCCAAAATGTGGAAGCATAGAAAAATCTCATCAACAAAATTCACAAAATGGATTTGTTGAAAGGGATTTCAAAACATTCATGCAAATCCAATTGGTAGGTCTAAAGCCAAATTCTACAACGTTTGCCATCATCCTCCCAGCCTGTGCCAAAATGGGAGGTTTCCAACAGGGTATAGAAATCTATAAGCATAAAGGATAGAGAAATTTTGTCAGATGTTGTACTGGCAACTGCCCTCGTAGAAATGTATGCAAAATGTGGGAACATAGACAGAGCACGTGAACTGTTTGAGAAAATGCATCAAAGAAATGTGGTCTCATGGACTGCAATGATTGTAGGATACACACAAATTGAAATTTTTGAGAAGACTTTAGAAACTTTCAAGCAAATGCAATTGGCAGGTGTAAAGGTATACTCCACAACCTTTGCCAGCATCCTCCCTGCCTGTGCCAAAATGGGAGCTGGAACAGGGTATGGACATCCAGGTCAAAGCATGAAGGATAGAGGGATTTTGTCAGATGTTGTGGTTGCAACTGGTACTTAAGAGACAAAATAGACAAGGAACCTAAGTAACAGGCAACACTAGGTGAGTACAGAAAGTGATGAAAAATTGGAACAACTGAGAATAATGACCTAAAAAACAATAGTAAGTATAAGACACATGCTTGTTGGGGTTACAACAAGATGTTATAGATGTCCTCTACTTTTTATGAAGAAAAAATCTGTAGATAAATGACCCTAAAGGCATCTCAAGGTGCATTGTAAATAAATGAAAAACTATCACAGGTCATAGTTTCAGACCTTTTAACATAAGGCATCCTCAACATATATAAATTTTGAAATGTTTTCATCAAAATTTTCATTCATTGGCTTGGTTACCAACAGTTAAAATTCTAACCATTACTGTGATCTTCAAAACAAAACTACCAGAAGATCGTTCAGTCATAAATGGAAGACACAAGTTACCCAGACATGCTCCTAACTACCATGATTTTAAGGATCTTCAAGTAGGACTGCCCAGTTGTAGGTGGAATACAACAATTTGAAAGTATTTCATAGGCAAATTATACAGATTCTTGAGATAATTTATGCATCATTGGGTGCAAGCTAGGAGAAATTACCACTTTAATATAGTATATGGTATACATGCACATGCTTGTATCTTATGGATTATAACAGGCTAAATAACAACATCAGATACAAACAACAATTAAAGGAAATAAACCTTGTGCACCACAGCGAAAGTAGCTTGCACGGGTGTCATATCTTCAAAACAAGTTCTAAATAAAGCTTCAAAACAAGTCAGCTCAATGGATCAAAACAAGTACTAAATAAAGCTTCAATTGGGAGTAGAAAAACCAGAGGGTACTTGACATTTATATTAATAATGAAATTGCAGAAGAAGCTACATAAATCCAACAGAGGAAAGAAAAAACTTACAGATTGATTTGTTGTATCTCTGTAACTCCAAAGCACAGATGCTCCAAAGCACTATATCTCTGTAACACAACATCATAGTCTATTTATAAGCGGAGGTTAGATTGAGAAATTAATTTGCACAGTAGTGTTTGGACGATGGCATATTTGCAGTGTTTTTGCATTTAATGAGGGCATGATGATAAGCTAGAAACCTCTACTTCCCTCCAACACCTATACCACGAACATTGATAGCCAGGCTCCCTACCATCTGTGTTCATGTCATTTGGTTAGCCTGGCCTTGGCTCCTACTGGCCATTATACCTGTTCACTAAAACCATAACCACATCGTTACCTCAAAAAGGAAAGGACACTATGTGTACTTGTAGCGCACAAAAGCTAAAGCAGCAGAGGCCAGGGTAAGCTGCATCTCTCACTTCTCCATCGTCCATGTAGCGTAATGATAGGTCCCAGCAGAGCAGATTGCCTCAAGAATCAACAATTGGAAGAGGTATAGATTTCTTCATAGCCTCTAAGCATAGCGCTCTAGCATTCATTAAATAGTGTTATGAGCTTTCTTCAAAATATTTGCAAAATGCATATCCCGTACAATCAATTCACAGCAAGGCATGCATTGATGAGAAATTATTTAGAAGGGGCAAACCAAATTTGTAAACACGAAAACATTGATGAGAAAATATTCTGAGCGGGTAAATCAAATCTGTAAATATCAATAATTAGGTAAATCATTAATTGAGTGAATCATTCTCAATCTCCCCATTGGCGGTGACCCTGAAAAAACTCTGAAACAGAGCATCAATGAATGGTTTGACGTCGGCCTGACATTGTTTACAGGTATGGGAAAATGGTTTTGCAGGTGTGAGACAGGTATGCCGGGCTCTTGTGGACTGGCAAGTCCACAATAAGAAGCTAAAAGAAAATCTCTACTCCTCTTTTTGGTTAACTTTTAAAATTCTTCTTTCTCAGAAGATAAAACAAAATCTCTACTCCTTTTATATAGATTGTATTTCTATAATTTTACTGCTCTTTTACCATACCATACACATATATGACGAGAGTGGGCTTTTATAGAACCCACAGTTTTCTTCAGCTCGTTGAACTTCTATATTTATTCCTCCTTGCTCAAGTTTTGAGGGCCTTTTTGTTCCTAGAATAGTAAAATTGTTCTTTGAGCTCAGTAAGAGCACTTCTCCTTAACATTGTTTTCTCTTGGCTGAAGTTTTGTAGGGAATTTTGGGTTTCTTAGTTTAAAACTATTCGTCCACTTCTCCCTGGATTGTGTCAGAGATTTTCTAAGTACCCTCTATATTAAGAATATTTTGGCTATTATTTGTGGAGGACAAAGTTTAGAAATTTGGGGCTCCTCAAAAAATTCAATCTCTGAAACCACCTTAAAAGACAATAAATATACAAGATAGGAAACACCATAAACTCACAAGCACTAAGGTTAGTGTGGTTTACATCAAGTTCACCAAAATGTATGCAATAGAAAATGGAAACATAAAGCAAAGAACTTAAAATACAAAGATTCTAAATTCTATTCATACATCCAACTGTAAACCTCAGAATTAGCATACTAGAATAATTTGCTTTTAAATGGTGTGGATGTTCAGTTCAACAACATAACACTAAGTATTTGAATGATAAAGGTGATAGAGTAATTTTGCATAAAAGACTTGTTATTCAATGATGAATGGAATGAGAAAGTAGTTTTTTGAAAGATCAAATGAATGGTGAGGATTTTATTAAGGATCGAAAGATAAATCAATTAGTTGTGGAGTCAACTTGGAGAAGTGAAGGAGATAACTAAATTAATGAGAAAATATTATGTTCTCAACTCCTAAGAGGATAATAATGAATTTTTTAATCCATTAAATGGATAGTGAGAAGAAGTTGTTAATTAAATTTGTGAGTTAGCTTGTGAGGTGGAAATTATAAATTAATTAATTTATTAAAAATGAATAGCTCGCATTACTTAAATAATAAATAATTAGTTAATTAATTGATTAATTAATGATAATAAGGATAAATGATAATAAATGAATATTAATGATATAAAGATAATTAATGGTCACAATAAGAAAATTTTTCAATCTACAATAATGAAATTGTAAACAATTTCATCAAATCAATAACTCGCAATCTTTAATCCTTGACAAAATAAATGTCATTTAATCCTTAATACTAAATTAAAAGAAATTAATTAATTATTTAAATATCTATAAATTATTAAAATAATTCAAAATACTTATCTTTCCCCCGCAAATAAATAAATTAAAAATAAAAATAAAAAAAAAATAAAAAAAAAAACCTTTTAAAATATTAAATATATTTTATTTTTAAATATAATAATCTTATTATATATGTAGAATAGGACAGTATTCTTTGTTGGACCAAATACTTACCAAGAAGCTTCGGTGAAGGAGAGTATTCTTGGTACACTAGACACTACAACGTCAATTGAACCCAGTTCAACCACTATCTGGAAAGGACAAATTTCTTTTTTATTTGACCAAATACTCACCATGAAACTTCCGGGAAGGACAGTTTCTTAGCCGACCAAATAATTACCAGGGCCGGGACCAAATACTCACTAAACCTGAAGGCTGTTCTCAACTGGTAAAGATAGATGATTAACAAGCCTTGTGAAGATAAGTGGTGGAGTTGAAGAAGATGCAGATAGCAAAGAAAATAATGCTGCAATTTTCCATTATCTACCTTTTAGTTGTTGTACATCATCAGATCGTTGCCCTTAGAATGTTACCTTCAAAAGCTGCAGGTTTAAATTACCCTGATGCTGTCATGGTGATTCCTAAGGGAAGGGAGGACACAAGTATGTGGACATTCTTAAAGCCATTTACTCCAGCATTGTGGTTTGCAATAGGAGCAATTATGATATATACAGGATTTGTGGTTGTTCTTCTTGAGAGCTCAAACCATTTTTCAGTCCGCTCCCCGATGGCGATCTTCACTTTCATCTGGTATTTTAGAATTTTGTATTCCCTCTCATTTTATTAAGGTCACAGAAAGAGTAAATGGGATTTCGAAACAGGTTCAAATTTGAAACTTCACTTAGGTTTTAAGTATCTAGAAATGGTAAATGGGATTTCGAAAAAGATTTGCCTCATCAAAACAGGTTCAAATTTAAAACTTCTTAGCTTTTAAGTATCTAGAAATGGATGAGATCATAGAATCGAGGTTCAGAATTTTGTTGTATATTTGTTGTTTCGTCGTTATGTTTTTATATTGTTTTACTCTCTACTCACGTGTTTTTTTCTTTCTTACTTTTGCGTCCCAAACAGGCATCAAATCTCCGTGATGTCATTATTTCAATGTAAGTCTTTGCTGAACATTTTTTCAAATCTTTAATATTTATAGACAGTGTAAAGATCTTAGTTTAATTTGAATATATGCTACTTTGTAATATGAACTTCCAGAGCTAAATGTTGTTGCAATTTGGATTCAGTGTAAAAATCTTAGTTTAATTTGAATATATGCTACTTTGTAGATATGAACTTTCAGAGCAAGTTAGCTCGAAATGTTGTTGCAATTTGGATTCTTGTGACGTCCGTTATACTGTCCAGTTATACGGACAATTTCAATTCATGGCTCAATGCACAAAAAGCAAATCCAAATGAACTGTTAGCAAGTGATGCTGCAATAGGCTACCTAAAACATCGTTTACATTGGCATCTTGGCATGGAACCACGAAATTTGAAAGCATACACAACAGCAGAGGAGTGTGCGCAGGCACTTTCAAAGGGTCCACACAATGGAGGAGTGGCAGCCGTTTTGATGGATCCTTTAGATGCTCTCCACTTCGTATCTAATCGACGGGGCTACGCAATATATAATGTATGTTCTCGGTAGTTTATATATTCGCACAATCAATTACATTTCAGCTTTTAGAGTGATCCCTTTGGTGCAGATTTTCTTTGTAGGTTCTTCGCTTGAGTCAGGGAGGCCTCACAGATTAGGCGTGAATGATTTCTTGGGGTGGTTCATAATCACAGTAACCGTAACAACGTTGGCTTTAATCAAATTCTTCTTCAATCTCTTCAGTTTGGGGTATCCTGGGACCGATTCGTCTACAGGACAAGGAACCGATTCCAATCTATCTACAGAGCAAGGAACCGTTTCGTCTACCGGGCAAGGGACCGATCTCTCTGCAGAACAAGGAACCGATCTGTCTACCGGGCAAAGAACCAACCCGGTAGGGACTGATCCGTCTACCGGGCAAGGAACCGATCTATTTACAGAGCAAGGAACCGATCCATCTACTGGGCAAGGAACCTATTCGTCTACAGGGGAAGGAACCAATCCAGATTTGTCTAGAGAGCAAGGAACCGATCCGTCTACCGAAAAGAACCGATCCGTCTACCGGGCAACGAACCGATCCGTCTACGGGGCAAGAAACTGATCTCTCTACCGAACAAGGAACCGATCCGTCTACGGGGCAAGAAACTGATCTCTCTACCGAACAAGGAACCTATCCGTCTCTGACGATGATCCAGGAGAGCATTCCTTTGTAGAAGGAAACACCCCGCAACAATTGGTTGAACCCTCCCTAGTTTACATGCCCCACACTACTAATGTGTCTCCGTCCATGCAAGACCAAGAGGCATAAACAGTACAGTAGCACTATGTTAGTATGAGCATTAATGTCTTTCACTTTTAATTTCAATTTTTAAAACTAGCACTTGCACCTATAGGAGGTTCAAGGGAGACGCCGATAGGAAATTAAAGAAAAGTCGTCAATGAATTGTAACAATATGTAGTCAGTTGTATTAAAATATACTTGTATAGATGTATGCATTGTATAATATAAATAGGTACATTCTTTTGTTGGATATGTTTTTTATAAACAATGAAATATGTTTGTTGGATATGTTTTTTATATGTAGTCACTTCTGGTATACATTCATCATTTACTTGGTGTATGATTTGGTAGGAAGGTGGCATACTGATCTAGCGTCCAAGTGTTATTTCTGGTATGCATTCATCATTTAAATCTATATAAAGATAGTTCACACCCCATATGCCACATTTCATCTCTTTTGAGAAACATGTAGAGTTTTTTCCAGATTTCATTTCTTGTCTCAACTACGCTAAAAACCTATTAGAATTGATGTAAGAGAATTTCCATCATGTAAAACATTATCCAGGAACGTAACACATTCCTCATGTTGTTCAGGGCATGAAAGTGCTGATGTTGCATATTTTGTAGCCTTTCACAGTTTTGAAATATTCTATATTTGTTCTTTAATGTCTTTCTTGCTTTTGTTTGTTTATGAAGTTGACCCTTTGTTTGGGTGCTCCTATGAGCTGCTATTGGAGTCTCAAGTGTCTCTACCCTGGTCATCTGTGCATATTAATATAATTTCAATTTCTTATTCTGGTGAACCCATGGTTTTATATTGTAGTTTACTGCTTTAAATGTGCAACATGCCATAATGTTTTTAGCTGCTTAAAGATTAAAACTTAAATTATGAAGTAGTTCACAAAGAGAATGGTAGTAAGTCCAGAATACTGCCTACAATAATACCAGATAAATCACACTGCAAGATATTTGAGATTTGTATCACTATAAGTGACATCTGAAAATGATATTCAGAAAAAGAAAATACACATTAAGAATTCAATTGGAATGATCGATCAAGTAAGTACACCCTCGCATTCAATGAATTTGCAGAACAGTTTCTAAACTAATGGTCATTTGGTTTAAGTTCTGGAAATCAAATCTACTTTATTGAAATGCACAACACATTTCCTCTTTGAAGCAATGATTCCAGATACTAATACGTCTCTGTTCTCCTGCAACTTTGCATGTCACATCATTTTCTGATATGATCCACTGATGACAGGGGACAAAATACGGTTATTGTTGTGTTCCTTCTCGCTTTGAATTTGCAAATTCCCATATATTGCACTCTTTCTATAAGCTGTTTCAGGATTGAATCAGCAAAGAAGTACATAAGTACGTAGTATTGAGAAAAAGAAAAATGTGTTCCTGCAGAATCCTTGGATTTAATAGGGCATTCTACATCCTCAATAGGTGGGGATTTAACATATTCTCCTATTTGTATGCAGACAAAGACCAAACTCAACATCACAACCGAAACTCTGAAATTTGAATTACAGAGCAGCTGAAGGCCAAAAACAAGTATGGAAAAATTTAGTTTCAAAGTCCCATGAATGCCCTGCATTGATCTTCCCAGTGTTTCTTTGCTTGCTGAAGACGCTCTACTCTTTCTATCTGGAGTCTCTGCTCCCAATATTCCTCACATCTGTGAGAAAAATGAAATATATTTTAAATTTGCTGGGATACCAAAATCAATAAACCTCAGAGTACACATATTCAAAACTCTATAAAAAACACAGAAATTTTTGTCATGTTCTATGAAACAAAAGATATTAGTCTTCTGAAATGACCAGTTCCTCATGCCTTATTCTTAACAAAAGTACGTGCATTGGTATGATCTCAATATTACCTTTTACTCGGTAAAATATTCAACTCCACCAATCGCACAACTTCTCTCTAAAAACGCTTTCCTAAAATGTTATTGAATCAAACAATCTAGATTCAATAAAAACTTAATGGAGGTTGAAATCATAAATAAATACATCGTCTTGGATATAAATCACAATGCTTCCAGGCACAAGAACCTTTACCTGTCAGCATAGAGGGCATTTGGACGTACGATTTGCTCTCTCTAAACCCTCAATGATTGTGACCGATGCAACAACACAAGCACAACTGTAGCAGAACATATGACCACATTTTAAGGAATCTAATTCAAATAGAGTTTCCTATGCAGGTTCAGAAAATAAGATGAATTTTAGCAAAGCTTGTAACAATATTTTCCTCACTTTAAGCCCCTGGACAAACTTAGCATAAAATAAGTAGGGTAAATTTACCAATTTAACCCTCATACAAGCATGATCCGGAGAACACCATTGACGTCATTATGAAAATTTCAAAGCCATCAGTACCCATAAAATATTATTTCACAATAAAATATTTTTATATACAAATTTTAATCCTACAGAAAAATAAACATCTCTTTTTACACAACCCTTCCCTTTCATTAATAAAATTACATACTAATGTATCTAAAATGCTGCATGATTTCGCCTTAGCATCCATGCTTTTTGATTCACTATCACACCCACATGACACACAACTAAAACTTTGCATTCTTTCACCTTTGCATCCAGGCTTTCTGTTTCATTATCACACCCACATGACCATATCCAGTGTTGCAATAAAACAGAGAAAATGAAAGATCCAGCCTCGTACAGATTCCAAAAAATAGAACTCACTACAACCATGGCAAGCGACTTACCTCAAGATTTTGAACCGGTTCAAATAGACATATATCCAATTCATACGGGTTCTACAAGAAATGTTGAATCCTGGAAAGGAAAGGAATGATATGTTTGGAGAAAAGTAGAAGACCACCTCGGAGATGGATTTTTTGAGAGGCCTACCATCAAGAAGTGGTTTGAGATTTATAGGGAATAGAGCTGTAATTTTGGAGGAAAAACTCCTCTGCAACTCATAATTGAGCATAGCGTACAACTCATTGGCATTCAAGGAATACATGATCCCAAACATTGGATAAACACTTAGGGTTTAGAAAATATTTCCAAAGCAGAGTGGTAGTGTGAAAACACACTGTAGGGAGAGCAGAGGGGAGAAGATCTATGCCCTCTCGCCTCTAATGCGGTGAGCGAGTTGGATATCTTTGGGCATAATGGTGACTCTCTTTGCATGGATGGCACAAAAGTTGGTGTCTTCGAACAATCCAACCAAATAAGCCTTGGCTGCTTCTTCTAAAGAGGCCACGACGGAGCTTTGAAAGGGTAGATCGGTCTTGAATTCCTGTGCTATCTCCCTTACCAGCCATTGGAAGGGCAACTTCCTGATCAACAGCTCTGTGCTCTTCTGATATTTGCGGATGTCACGAAGGGCAACTGTACCAGGCCTAAAACGATGGGGTTTCTTCACTCCTCCCGTTGCCGATGCGCTCTTTCTCACCGCCTTGGTTGCCAGTTGCTTTCAAGGAGCCTTCCCTCTTGTAGATTTCCTTGCCATCTGTTTAATTACCTCAAGATTATGCGTAGATCCAGCTGCATACAACTTCCAAACAATAAAACCCACTGAAACCATGGCAAGTGACTTACCTCAGGATTCTGCGTAAATTGTGTTCCAGTGTTAACGATTTCGCTGAGAAAAAATGGGCGGAGTTTGCAATTTTTTTTTTATAAAACCTTACCATAGCAATATCTCCTTGCAGTTGTTGCTTCAACCAAATCTATTCACAGTAATTAAAAAAGGAAAAGTGGATCTAAAAATATGTACAAAAATCTCATTTGATTTGCTAGCTAAATGTCATTGAATGCGTGCCAGGCTAAATAAATGACCGCCGATGAGAGATTGAGAATGATTCACTCAATTAATGATTTATGTAATTACTGATGTTTACAGATTTAATTTTTCCACTCATAATATTTTCTCATCAATGTTTTCATGTTTACAGATTTCGTTTGCCCCTTCCAAATAATTTCTCATCAATGCACACCTTGCTGTGAATTGATTACAGGATATGCATTCTGCAAATATTTTGAAGAAAGCTCATGACACTGTTTAATGAATGTTGGAGTGCTATGCTTAGAGGCTATGAAGAAATCTATACCTCTTCCAACTGTTGATTCTTGAGGCGATCTGCTCTGCTGGGACCTATCATTACGCTACATGGACGGTGGAGAAGTGAGAGATGCAGCTTACCCTGGCCTCTGCTGCTTTAGCTTTTGTGTGCTACAAGTACACATAGTGTCCTTTCCTTTGTGAGGTAATGGTGTGGTTATGGTTTTAGTGAACAGGTATAATGGCCAGTAGGAGTCAAGGCTAGGCTAAGCAACTGACACGAACACAAATGGTAGGGAGCCTGGCTGTCAATGTTAGTGGCGTAGGTGTTGGAGGGAAGTAGAGGTTTCTAGCTTGTCATCATGCCCTCATTCAATGCAAAAACACTGCAAATACGCCACTGTCCAAACACTACCCTGCAAATTAATTTCTCAATCTAACCTCCACTTATAAATAGACTGTGTTGTTGTGTTACAGAGATATAGTGCTTTGGAGCATCTATGCTTTGGAGTTACAAAGATACAACAAATCAATCTGTAAGTTTTTTCTTTCCTCTGTTGGGTTTTCTGTAGCTTCTTTTGCAATTTCATTATTAATATAAATGTCAAATACCCTCTGGTTTTTCTACTCCCAATTGAAGCTTTATTTAGTACTTGTTTTGATCCATTGAGCTGACTTGTTCTGAGGCTTTATTTAGTACTTGTTTTGAAGATATGACACCCGTGCAAGCTACTTTCGCTGTGGTGCAAAAGGTTTATTTCCTTTAATTATTGTCTATATCTGATGTTGTTATTTAGCCTATTATAATCCATAGGATACAAGCATGTGCATGTATACCATATACTATTAAAGTGGTAGTTTCTCCTAGCTTGCACCCAATGATGCATAAATTATCTCAAGAATCTGTATAATTTTCCTATGAAATACTTTCAAATTGTTGTACTCCACCTACAACTGGGCAGTCCTACTTGAAGATCCTTAAAATCATGGTAGTTAGGAGCATGTCTGGGTAACTTGTGTCTTCCATCTATGACTGAACAGTCTTCTGGTAGTTTTGTTTTGAAGATCATAGTAATGGTTAGAATTTTAACTGTTGGTAAACAAGCCAATGAATGAAAATGTCGATGAAATCATTGCAATTATATATGTTGAGGATGCCTTATGTTAAAAGGTTTGAAACTATGACCTGTGATAATTTTTCATTTATTTACAATGCACCTTGAGATGCCTTTAGGGTCATTTATCTACAGATTTTTTCTTTGTAAAAAGTAGAGGACATCTATAACATCTTGTTGTAACCCCAACAAGCATGTGTCTTATACTTACTATTGTTTTTTAGGTCATTATTCTCAGTTGTTCCAATTTTTCATCACTTTCTGTACTCACCTAGTGTTGCCTGTTACTTAGGTTCCTTGTCTATTTTGTCTCTTAAGTACCAATTGCAACCACAACATTTGACAATATCCCTCTATCCTTCATGCTTTGACCTAGATGTCCATACCCTGTTCCAAAGCTCCCATTTTGGCACAAGCAGGGAGGATGCTGGCAAAGGTTGTGGAGTCTAGCTTTACACCTGCCAATTGCATTTGCTTGAAAGTTTCTAAAGTCTTCTAAAAAATTTCAATTTGTGTGTATCCTACAATCATTGCAGTCCATGAGACCACATTTCTTTGATGCATTTTGTCAAACAGTTCACGTGCTCTGTCTATGTTCCCACATTTTGCATACATTTCTACGAGGGCAGTTGCCACTACAACATCTGACAAAATTTCTCTATCCCTTATGCTTATAGATTTCTATACCCTGTTGGAAACCTCCCATTTTGGCACAGGCTGGGAGGATGATGGAAAACGTTGTAGAATTTGGCTTTAGACCTACCAATTGGATTTGCATGAAAGTTTTGAAAGCCCTTTCAACAAATCCATTTTGTGAATTTTGTTGATGAGCTTTTTCTATGCTTCCACATTTTGGATTTTGTCAAATAGTTCATGAGTTTTTTCTACGCCTCCACATTTTGCATACCCAATAACTAATTCTTGGAGAATGCTCTGTCTATGTTCCCACATTTTGCATACATGTCTACGAGGGTAGTTGCCACTACAGCATCTGACAAAATTTCTCTATCCTTTATGCTTGTAGAATTTGGCTTTAGACCTACCAATTGGATTTGCATGAAAGTTTTGAAAGCCCTTTCAACAAATCCATTTTGGGAATTTTGTTGATGAGCTTTTTCTATGCTTCCACATTTTGGATTTTGTCAAACAGTTCATGAGCTTTTTCTATGCTTCCACATTTTTCTTTTTTATGTGAAAAAGAGCCAATCTGGGTAATTTTATGTGAAGAAGATTTTATTTGAAATCGAGCCAATTAGGGTTATATTGAATTATATGTTGTTGCAGTGTGAGTTTACTGTATGGATCCTGTATTTTTGAAGTTCTTTTGAATCTCGATTAACCGTGTATTATTGGGAGGTAGTTAAATTTGTGTCGCTGTAAAAAAAATTGTAGCCAGGTACGAGAAAGGTTTGGAGAGTGTGGAGCAAAAAACTGTTATTTTTTAAACAAAAAGTAACGATACTCAGACCAAAAAACTGCTTGTTTTATTTACAGAGAGTAGATGATTTGATCTTTTCTGAGGGCGTGAATTTCCAGTCACTCCTGAAATGCTTCTTATGTTAAAATTTAGCATCTATGCCTATGTTAGATTTTTCGATTGGTGATTTTCCTTGGTCTACCTGAGAACTGCATTGAATCCAGGCTTTTGTATTATTGGTGTTGGTGATCGGTGGAATGAAGAAATTTTGTATAACATTTGTGAACACTATACCTTGTCATTGTGAAATGTCGTCATATGTCTTGCTGGTCTCAAATATCCTCCAGAGAATATATTATTTACCATCATTGGATTGCAAACATTGTATTCACAAAATTGGTGATTGAATGTTGAAGGATCCATAGAAGGGATTATGTAAGATGAGTGAATTTAGATGCTAACCTAAATAATATCCAGGATGGGGATGTATTGCTGCTATCTGTTTATGTGTTGCTTATTATATTGGCTATTTATCTCATTGAAGTAGTTTTATTCTAATCAGAAAATGTGATACCCAATCGCTATGCTTTTCATTGCACTAACATATATTCAATAAGTGATATATTCAATCACTATGCTACATTATTTTTAGGATGTCATCTTTTAAAGGATTTTAGTTAGTTCATTATTTTTAAGATGTTATTAGCTTAAACCATGGCAAGTTAGGTGCCTCAATCATGTCAATTAGAACAAATGGGCATAATTTGCAGAAAAAACTTTTAGGAAACCCTCCCAAATAATACTTTTCCAGAATGAGGGAAACCAAAGCTAAACTTTGAATATAGCTCTGTTGCTTCAATATTTTAACAAAAAATGAAAAGTATTTCTAACAATATCATGGTTTCAAAGCTACTAGATTTTGCAGCTCGATACACTATTTTTGCAACTTGTTAAATGAAAATGTTGGTTGCGAATTGAAAAAAGTTAGGCATAAATATCACATGCGATGAATGTCTTCGCTATGTGGAACATGGAGGTGAGGCTTGACATGTAAGTGCCTACGTGAAAGAAAAAGGAAGTTCCACGTAGCTCTGGCTATGCCAAACGCTATTTAGGTTGTTATTTGAGAATAGATAAAGGATTGTTTTGCATTTTTATTATTGAATATTGTAAGAAATATCAACAAAAAGGATAACTATTTTAAATGAGGTGGAGATTCATTATTTAATTGATATGGACATCATTTATTCTACTTACGTTCAAGCAAAATTTAGAAACTATTTTACATTGATTTTTTAATTATCATAAATAATTTTGTGCCTAGAACTTGTTTTCATCTCATTATATACGCAATGATATGATCACTATTTAATGCCTAGGTAGTATTTTTTTTTACTTCCATTTTGATTGTAACTATTGTTTGCCTAGCTTCTATCAACTTTTTAAATAACATTCTAATAACCTCACTTGAAATTAAAATTGATTATTGAAGATCTTA
>VDFB02117535.1:0-17161 GCA_007258455.2 Sequoia sempervirens
TCAACAACCATACCTAGTGCTCCAATCACTAGTACTATACCATGGATTACACAAACAGGGGGCATTCCCTCGTTCCAATATGGCAATCAGAATACATTCATGTAGATTCTAAGTCAAAATCCATTCTCCCAAACTGGTAATCAGAATCAATTCACACAGATTCTGAATCAGAATCTTTTTTCTTAGATCAATGGTCATAATCCATTTACACAGATTCCAAGTCACCAACAATTCACATAGATTCATAACTAGAATCCCTTTTTCCAAAGTGGTACTCATAATCCATTTACACAGATCCCAAGTCAACACCAATTTATGCAGATTCCAGACCAGAACACATTTACCAACATTTTGAATCCAAATCCACCTCAGATGCCAACGTTCAATTGAAACCCATCATGAGACTTTGGATTTTAGAACACACACACGGATCCGCATAATCCCCCTAGCACATCTTTGACCCAAGTTGACATCTTACAAACACAAATGCATGCATTACAAACACAAATGGATAACATGTCAGTGTCAACTAAGAAATCATTTTCAACGAAGGACATATACCCATTCCCTTTTGATAGATCATTGTACATGACCCCTTTCCCTCATGGATATGTCATACCGAATCTCCCTCAGTACAATGGCAAGCAAAATCCAATAGAACATATAAGGGAATTTTCTACCATATGCATAGATGTCGCTTATGAACCCATGTATCTTATGAGGCTATTTCCAAGAAGTCTTGTAGGAATTGCACTAGAATGGTTTTCAGGTCTAGATTTGGGCATTAGATCTTGGGGTGAACTGGTTGAGAAATTTGTGGAGCAATTATCCTTCAACATAGACCACAAAATAAATATAGCAACCTTGTGTCATACAACACAAGACAAAGGGGAAACATTCATTGCTTTCTTCCAGAGATGGAGGACTATAGCTAGTCGGTGTCCTATTGAGATACCTAAGAAACAAAAAGTTACTATGTTCCAAGAAAACCTTCATGCGAAACTAAGGAGTAACTTAAGGGTACATTGTTGTACGTCTTTTTCAGAACTAGTGGAAAAAGGGGTTATAATAGAGAAGGATCTCATTGAAAAGGGTGAACTCAAGAAATCAACATCCAATAGAAACCCGATCGTACAAAACACCCCCACTAACAGAAACAATTTTTGGTCTCACAACATAAATGTCACCAATGATGGGTTGGTTGATGCTAAAACGCTACAAGCAGGACCCCTCACATTACAAGGACCTCATACTTTTTCCAACACGCTTAATGCTATCAATCAACCTCCTAATGTGGTCCAAAATACTCAACATCCACAACAAAGGAGATTTAAAAAACGTGAGTTCACTCCCTTAGGGGAACCCATCGAGTCGGTGTTCAAACAACTATTACAACATAATCTTATACAGCTGTAGGAACCAAGACAATACAATCCAGGACAATTTAAACTAGCTTGGTGGGATGACAATTCCTTTTGTGATTACCATAGAACTAAGGGACATAACCTACAAAAATGTCATCAACTGAAGAATATCATACAGGATCTTGTCGAAAGAAGAATTATTGAAGTTAGTGGACAAAAACAAAAGTCATCAAACACTAATCATCAAGTATTTTCTGACCCACTACATGACCATGGGAAAGGAACTATCCCCATTTTGAGTACTAAGACCAATATGTCAGCCAATTATGCCAATGTCTAGAATGATTATAATAGTGGAAAAATCATTCACTTCCTTCGCGCTGCTGATGAGAATATAAATACCATTATTATCAATACTAATCCTCAGTGTGCAGTCAATACTCGTCATACTAAGTTCACTATCCAAGGCCCTTCATTGCAGCAAACACCCCAACCTTTCAAGTTACAATATAACCTACTTGACCAGTTGGGGAAGACCCCAGCCAAAATTTCAATCTTGGAATTGTTGCGTATTTCCCCTGAGCATTGATCTATCCTCGAGAAGGCTTTACAAAACACCACAGTCCCTAATGATCTTGATGTCAATCGTTTCCAGGAAATGGTGGGCTAATTGACCAATAATCACCATGCTACATTTTCTAAACAAGACTATGCAACTGAAAAGATCCACCATAATGATCCTTTACATCTGGAAGTCCTTGTTGATGACACCAAGGTTAGACTAGTTTTGGTAGATGGAGGAGTAGGGTTAAATCTGTGTACTTTAAAACTAATTAAGGCATTAGGTATTTCAGAAGCATGCATAGACACGACCAAAAGTATTGTCATAAAAGCTTATGATGAGGAGGAATGAAAATCAAAGGGGGTGGTAACACTTCCTATCAGAATTGGTCCTGCAGTAATGAAGACAAAGTTTCAGGTCTTGGATCTCACCCTTCCTTATAACCTTCTACTAGGTAGACCATGGATTCATGCCATGAAGGCAGTCCCTTCCACATATCATTAGTGTCTTAAATTCCTTTACAATGGCACAAAAATAACTATAGATGGTGATCCAGATCCCTTCCAATATTGCACCAATCTAAAAGAGATCCCCCAACGCCAAGTGCCAATAAACCAAGAGGCCTCATCATCCAATTCATCCTCCTATGTTGATCCAACCACACTCACTCAAACATCTATTTCACCCTCAATTCCTACTATTCCTAGGGTTGAGATCCAAGACAAGGGTTGTGAAGAGTATTACATGAAAACTTCTTATTGTGTTAGCCATTTGATCCCTCCTAAGACATATGGTTTACCTACATCAGATTGGAAAATTTCCATGATCACTATACATGTTCCTCCCACAACAAATTTCATCAAATGGGGAGAATTAAGCAAAGAGGCCGTAAATACAGAAGATGTCACTTCCTGGCTGTATAGGGAAGATGATGAGGAACCCCTCTTACTTGCTCATATTCTTACAAATCTATATGGAAAGGGTTTCAAAATCATGCAAAGCAAAGGATATGATGGACAGAGTGGTTTAGGCTTAGACCAAGATGGGAGGATTGAACCAATATTTGTTTCTCAATGGCCAAAAGGAGTAGGGCTAGGGTTTAAACCGATTCAGATTGGTATTCCTAGTACACTATTACCCTTACTTGAGGAAGTAAGCACTTCAGAATATATTAGGACATCTCATGAACTAGTGGACCAATATCATTGTGACTCCCCTGACTCTAACGATTATGAGTGGGATTCCCTATCCTCTCTACTTATTCCATGGACCTTGACAAGTTATTTGGAGAACTTTACTTGATGCTAAGTTTCTCACCCAATCCCTTGAATTCCTTTCCACCAAAGAAAATGACAAAAGAGGAATGGTTTAAACACTACTTCTGGGAATCAATTGATCCTACCTCTTGGCAACCTGAGCCACCTATTTCCAATAGTCAAATCTTGGCATTAGGCCCACCTATCCATCCACCTAGACTCAAACCTAAGAGCAAAAAGGACCTGGTACAAGACTTTTGTAACCACATGAATAATTCAATTTTTACCTTGACCCCCTTAAACTTTGATAACTCCGACGATGACATGCCCTTAGTCTATCCCCAACTCATTGATTGGGATCAACAAGACACACCCGTCTTAGAAATTTTTGAGAACGACGAAGCAATTGTTGAGTTCCTAGAATTACGAGAAGGCATACCAAATGGTGATCATAAGGCTAGTTTTACTATTGACTTGGACAACAAAGCATATTTTGGGGAATCTATTCAACCCTCCAGTCGCAAAAATGAGAAAAAGAATAAACAAAATAAAAAGGATGAGTCTCTAGGTGAAAACCAAAAGGCACCTTTAGACAATGAAAAAGTAAAAAGAAAGGATGCATCCGAAGGTGAAAACCCCTCTGAGGCACCTAAGGATGGAGGTTTGAACATTCTCCCTATTGCATAGGAAAATTCACCCATGCTCATTGAAGAATCAGTAGAAGTCAACATAGGTACCAAAGAGAATCCTCGACTAGTTTATTTTGTAGCATCATTGACAACAAAAGAGTAGTGAGAGTTCCATAACTTCTTTGCACAGAGATAGATAAATTTTTCTTGGTCATATGCCGACATGCCAGGGTTGGATCCTAAACTTGTTCTACATCATTTTCCCTTACAACTAGGTGCCAAACCAGTGAAACAAAAATTGAGAAAAATGCACCCACAGATTGCTTTGTTAGTCAAGGCAAAACTCAAGAAACTCTTAGACGTTGGTTTCATCAGATCTATCGACTATGCAGATTGGATTTCCAATCTAGTACCAGTCACTAAATCAACTGGGGGTATCCGCATCTGTACTAATTTTAGAGATATCAACAAAGCTTGTCCTAAGGATGAATTCCCTTTGCCTAACATAAACATGATAGTTGACATGACAGTAGGATATGAGATGTTGTCCCTTATGGATGGATTTTCAGGATATAACCAGATCAGAATTGCAATTGAAGACCAACCTAAGACAACTTTCACTTGTCCTTGGGGAACGTATTGCTAGAATGTTATGCCCTTCAGACTCAAGAATGTTGGAGCAACTTATCAACATGGCATGACTACTATATTTCATGATCTAGTACACACTCTTATGGAGGATTATGTCAATGACCTTATTGTAAAATCCAAGACAAGGGCAGAACATTTACAGGTTTTAAACAAGATATTTCAGAGGCTGGAGAAGTATAAAGTGAGACTCAATCCAAAGAAATGTGTGTTTGGAGTCAAGTCAGGAAAGCTGTTAGGTTATATCATTTCTAGACGAGGCATTGAAGTGGATTTGGCTAAGGTAAAAGCAATCATGGACATGCCTCCACCCACTAATCTTAGTCAACTAAGGACATTATAGGGAAGGTTGCAATCTATCAGAAGATTTATAGTGCAGTTAGCAGATAAGACACATCCTTTTCAACATCTACTTAAGAAAGGAGTACCCTTTGCATGGACAGCCAGGTGTGGAGCGGCCTTTCAATTGATTAAAGAATATTTACTCACCACTTGTCTTAATGCCACCTGTTGAAGGAAGACCATTGATTCTTTATATTATAGCAACACATTCATCACTCGAAGCATTGCTTGCACAGAATGATGATGAAGGTCATGAAAGGGTAGTCTATTATATCAGTCAGACTTTGGTAGGTTATGAACTAAACTATAGTACCATTGAACGTGCCTATCTTGCAGTAGTATTTGCTACTCAAAAATTGAGGAACTATATGCTAAACCATCAAACAATGTTGATTACTAAAATAGACCCTCTGAAATATCTTCTCAGCAAGGTAGCATTAACATGGCAACTAGCCAAATGGGTTATGATACTTAGTGAGTATAATATCTAGTATGTAGAAAGAAAGGCTATTAAAGGACAGGTCATAGTTGATCAGTTAGCTGACGTACCCATACAGGGAGATCACCCATTAGTTGCAAACTTTCCTAATCAGTTCATATTCACAATTAAAACAAACATAACATGGAAACTGTACTTTGATGGCTCACATACAAATCATGGTTCAGGGGCTGGTATACTGTTTATTACACCACAAGGTGATTCCATCTGTAAGTCATTCAGGATTGCATTTCCATGCACTAACAAAATAGCAGAGTATGAAGCTCTGGTGATAGGGTTACGCATGGTAGTCAAGTGGAAAATTAAGATTTTACAGGTATATGGGGATTCTCAACTAGTAATCAGATAGGTAAATGATGATTATGAGACTAAGGATGATAAGCTTGCTCCATACAAGCGCATGGCTGATAGCTTTAAGGAGTACTTTGACAAAGTCAAATTTCATCAAATACCTTGTGTTTTAAATAGGGCAGCAGATGCTATGGCTACAATTGCATCACTTCTTGACATTCCTAACAATGTGCCTAAGTTTGAGTTCTTGGTAGAATAGCTTTTGGTCCCAGTCTACGATATCCCAGATTTTGAAATGGTGTGTGACATTGTTGGTCCTAATTCCCCATGGTACAAAGAAATCTATGATTACCTTCATGCCGAAGTCATACCCACTTGCCTATCAAATAACCAACGTAGGACATTCCTCCGCAAGTTAGCCAAATACACCATCAGCGGAGACACCCTATATAGACGTGCCTTAGATAATACCCTACTGAGATGTCTTGATTCTACTGAAGCACAAGCAACCTTGCATGCGGTGCATGAGGGTATATGTGGTTCCCATTCTAGTGGTCCTACCTTAGCCAAAAATATTATGAGACTGGGTTATTACTAGCCTACTATGGAAAAAGACTCATATGTCTTTGTAATGAAATGCCACCAATGCCAAGTTCATGGAGACTTGATACATGCACCAGCATAGGAGCTTTATCCTATAACATCACCATGGCCCTTTTCCGAATGGGGACTCGACCTCATAGGTAAGATCCACCCCACATCATCTAATGGAAACAAATTCATTATCACTACCACTGAGTATGTTACGAAGTGGATTGAAGCCATTCCTATGACATACACTACCAGCACACAGATTTCTAAATTTATCCTGAACTATATCATCTATCGGTATGGTTTCCCTCAGTCCATAATCACTGATAATGGCCACCCATTTAAGAAACAAGAAGTCTACCACCTGTGTGATGAATTTCATATCCAACATCAATTTTCCACTCCATACTACCCACAAGGTAATGGCCAAGCAGAGGCATCTAACAAGACCATCATTAGAATCCTCAAGAAGACTATCAATGATGTTGGTCATGACTGGCATTTACAGCTTAACCCTACCTTATGGGCTTATCACACAAGTATCCGTACTCCCACTGGTGCTACTCCATATTCACTTCTATTTGGTTTTGAAGCTATTCTACCTATTGAGGTCAAGATTCCTTCCTAAGGGTATCCGAAAGGCCACATTGATGATGATAGAGTATTTGAGACTCCATGAGCTAGAATTCTGGATGAGCGAAGATGAAGACTGGACCACTAAACATATAGAATCGCCTTATACTATACAGGAAGAGTAATTGAATGAAAATTTGACATTGTTGACCTAGTTTTAATGGAGAACCCAAAGAATCAAGCAGAAAGAGAAAAACTAGGAAAGTTTGAACCAAATTGGTTAGGACCTTATGTTGTTACGAAGCTTTTGGATCCGGTACCAACTCTATACTCCTAAAGGGACCATTGTCCTCACCAATCAATAGTCCACATTTGAAGAAATTCTATGAATAGCTTCTGGGCCTTTGTCTTAATTAGCAAAAATACAAAAAAAATTAGAAAATCACAAAAATCATTATCAAGGTGAAAACCGGCAATAGGCATCTTGGTAACACCAAAAAAATTAGATAATCTAGAAAATAGTAAAGACAAATCATTCGTCCAATAGTGAAAACCACTTCGGTGGCGCTTTGGATAGGTACCATGGTGAAAACCTGGCAAATAGGTGCCATGTGTAGTTAACTCTGCTCCTTTGTCTACTATTATTCTAATCTAGTCCTTATCCTTGTACATAGTCCTTATCATTGTACATAGTCCTTATCATTGTATATAGTCCATGGCCTTGTACATAGTCCATTTCCCTATACATATCCCTTATCCCTGTATGTACTACCTATCCCTATACATATCCCTTATCTTTCATATCCATCGCTTGTATATACCATTCGTAATAAGTGGTAGTCTTTCCCATAACTTGGAATGACTAACATCGAGTGCAGTTCATATCCCCCATTTTACCCTATTCATAGTCAATTGGTCTTATACTCGACTAGGGGCAAACACTTGACATGTGTCATATTGCTTCTTACATTGGTTGTGTTGGAGACGTAAAACCATGGAAAATCCATGAACATCACAAAATGACCTGAGAAAACATGAAAAACATTAGAAAAATTCAAAATGACAAAAAATAAAACATTTCAAAAAATCCAAAAATAGAGTCGGAGTCAGTCGCACGTGTTAGTATTTGTCGTTTGTCAAACTATGTTTCCTCTGTGACTGGACGTAGGCAAGGCCATCTGCTTATGTGCCTCCAAGGCAGTAGGTCATTCCATTTATGTTTGTCTATATAAATTCATGATTCAATCCATATGTCTATATGACAAGGTCATTGGTCGTGTCGAACTACGAGGTCTCTGTGTGTACAATGTAGGCAAGGCCATCAATCAATGAGCCCCAGAGGCCACACTAGGTCAGTCAATTAGGGTTCGTCACATTCACTTTAACACACGTCTTCTATTTGTACTTAGTCTTGTCAGTTAAAATCAAGTCAAAATATGAGGTCTCTACATGTATAACGTAGGCAAGGCCATCAATCGATGAGCCCCCGAGGCCACACTCCGTTAGTTCTTTAGGGTTTGTCGTCACACACAAGTCAATTGTCAGCATATCATATCCAGTCATGCATCAATTTGGTGAATAAGTCAGCAATGTCTCTACATCAAATCAAACAGCTTGCCAAATGAAACAATCAGCACAAATCAACTTATGTCTACTACAAGAGGTGTCCTTCTTGGAAATAGTCATCATCAAAGCAATCAACCTGTGTCATATTGTTCAGGATGAGTCCTTCCTGACTATTGATATCAGTAAAATGATCTATCTTATATAGGATGAGTCCTTCCTACATAATTGACAAGGTCGAACAATCAAACATAGCCTTACATAGGTTATCACATCAACGGTATCTGACTCAACATCTTATACGATACATGTCTTTCTGAAACTAGGCTTTGTCATGCCTTATATAGATAATCATAACATCGAAACCAGACTCACAGTCTTATCTGATATGTGTATCTCCTGATATCAGGCTCTACCAATCAATCCTTTTATCAATCAAAAACAAATCAAACAAAAAAATCAAGTTTTGGCAAATATTTTATTGGCTTTTTGACTTTGACTTATTTATCTTATCTTTTCAGTTGACTTTATGATGGGAATTATGTTACTAGCTTTCTCATGGATGTCCCATGAGGGATTTAGAGAAACAACGATGTATCCAAATTCTATTTTCTTTGGTTGCTATCTGTCGACTGTCTTTTACATTTGATTTTGAGTCATATTACTAGTTTCCTCAAGGATGTCCCATGAAGGATTTAGAGGAGTGATGACATCTCATGACCTGCCTTTTACTTTGTTTGCTATCTGTGGTTTGTCTTGACAAAAAGACTGGGGCAACTTGTGCTCTTAGTATGAGTTAATGACAATCCTTGTCTGCGACTATCTGTTATTAGCAAGTGGATGACCTTACACACCTTGATTTATGTCATATCATGGTTTTTTTCTCCATTTGTATTAGTCCTGCCCAATGATGATAAAATGCAATGCCTTTTGTGATATAGTGAAACATCAAAGATTGCTAATACTAACATCTATCTCCTGTCTTTTGTTCTCTCTCGATCTTTCTTTCCGCACTAACAGTTCTTCTTTCTTGCATTATGACGGAGTCCTGTGACACAAAACACTATACATCATCCTGCATCAACGTACATGTTAGAAAAATACATACATATAGGCATTTGTCATATTTAGGAAATCATGACATAATGGAAATTCATCATCATACAATACATATCATAAGCATCCCATGTATAAAACAAATGTAAATACATGCATCACATTACATTTTTATAGCATCACATGTAGATGGCATTATACATATAACATCATATAGCATCAACATTATATTATTAGCTGCATAAACATCATAAAATAAATATGATCATCCATCATATAGGCATATCATATAAACATCACATGTATAAATAAAGACTACATAATCACTACATAGAAATGCATATCATGAGAATAACCGCCAAAATCATATATATATATCTTGCTCAACCATGTCAAATAACAATGTCATAATGTATCAATAATACATGGAAGCCCGCAGGCTATAGGATCATAATACAATGTATCGATGCATCTCAAGAAGTATCCATATCCTAAAATGCCACTGCTATCATGCCTGGAGTGTGTGGAGGAATGATGATGGGAACCTGATGACTTGTGAGCTAAGGGAGGTCTATCATATGGACCTGCTCTACGTGGCTACTCTACCCCCTCTGTGCTAACTGTCCTAGTGTGGGTACTAGTCTGGGACCTGCTACTATGTTCCTCTGAGAAACTGGGAGCCCGTCTCTCTGATGAAACCTCTACCTCATAAAGATCTCGATAATATCTCTCTCTCCCCAGCTCTGACTAGCTCTCTGGCAAAGGCAACTGATGGCCCAGTACATAAGGCTCTGAGCTCTGAGAATCTCTGCTCTGTCTCCTATCACTGAGCTATAGCCTGATCTCTATCCATCACCACTCTATCCCTCTCCATCTGATACGCATCCCTGTCTGACATCAGAACTCTCATCTGCTCCTCCAAGGATGCAACCTGAGCACGCAAGGTATCGGTGTTCGGATCCATTGCCCCTGTCTTATCATGTCTACCCCTCACTCTCCCATCCTCCTCATCTAACTCCTCTAAGATCCAACCACGAACCTCTCTCTCATGATCATCATCATCCTCGTCATCCTCCTGGTAGGTGCCCAACAAACCCAAGGCATCAATCTCTGCCTCCTCTCCCAATGTCTGTCCACATCCTCCTCTCCTCATCCCTCCTCATGGATCGGTGACAATGGTGGCCCTTTTCCCCTCCAACCACGTATCCCTCTCCTACCTCCACGCCGTCCACCTCGGCCATCATCTCCTCCATTACCATGGCCTCCTCTGTCTCCCCGACCTCTACCTCTGCCACACCTGCCTTGTGGACCTATCCCTCGCCGCTCTATCGACGTTGGCTGCTCTAGATCTATCAGCGAAATCGATCTATGTACTGCCCACCACTGATCATACTCCTTTGTGGTCCCTGGATCTATTGGACCATCCCTCCATCCCCATGGAACTGCCTGTAGTGCATCGATGTCATCCTCTACGATGGCAACAGGAATCTCTGGACCCTATAGGGGGACCTCTCATGATGATCTTGCAAACTCTGTCTGTCCTCTAAGCACATCCTACACCTCTCCAAACTTCTGTAGGACATGATCTAGCAATTGACGCTCTATAATGTGGACATGTGACACTATCTGCCCAACCAAGAATTGTATCTGTCAGAAAAATGGTAAATGCTCATCTTCGTCTGACCACTCGACACAACCCAAGTATGGTCTCCAGGTAAACTGCACCATCATGTCTATAGCATGCCTGAAATAACCTGTATCTCCTATGTGATGTTGAGTATTCGCCCACACATAACAGAAGGCATACGGAGCACCATGTGGTACATCTACTATCACCAGTGGCCGAAAGATCGTGATGTGTTCCCACGCCCATACCATCAAGATCGTGGTACCACAACTCATGGACTCTTCCTCTCGGTAGGAAATATCATGCAAATGAAAGTATAACATCCCGAGCACACATGAACCCCAAGCATACACCACTCGATGCTCTAGCATGCCTACTAGCATCTCCCCCCACCCCACGGGAAAACCATGACCTCAGCGGTTGAGAAGTACTATGCCGCCTATCAATGTACACAATAGATAGTCTAGCTGCCTATACCTCTGAGCCAACACACGCCACCTAATCTCATAAATCCTAACTGCCTAATGTCTGCATGTGGGTAGTATCTGCACATCTTGGTAGCACCCCTCTGGGTATCATATGTCACCCGTGTGCCTCTAATAGGAAGTCTAAGGATCCTGTAGACATCCTCTAAGGTAACACTGGCCTCTCCAGTCGGTAGGTGGAAAGACGATGTCTCTGAGTGCCACCACTCACACAAAGCTGTCAATAATCCCCGATTCACTCGAATCTGGGGCATGTCTATCACATGAAGTAGACCTAGGTGCCATAGGATCCGTCGCTCTCCTGGCCGAAAACTATCTCTAAATCGAAACATCGTTGGTCTCGACTCCCGTGTATATAACGTGTCTAGCACAACCTGCAATGCCATTATGCATGCCTTATGTCAGCCTCAATCATCTATTCTAGTGCAAACTGACTATACTAATTGCAATTCAAATGCGTCGTTATTTTGAAAATGCATCATTATTTTTCACATGTGTCACTATTTAACATATGCGGTGCATAACATACACATGCATCATTTTATTACTCACATGCGTCGTTATTTTTTAAATGTGGCTAATTATATCACAAATGCGTTTAATAATTAAAAAATGCGGCTATTCTACATGCACATGCAATACATATTATCAAATGTGGTTCATAAATATACAAATGCATTGAACCGCAGACTAACTATGCAAAACAGTTAACGTGAAATTACAGATGCAGCTTTTCACACGCAAATGCGTCATTCGGGCACACAAATGTAGTGTTTTAACAAAATGATGCATAACAAAAACTTTAATTGAATGCATAAAATTTGGGTCAAATGAAAAATTTCAAAAGCCAAGTTTGAGGTACATACCAGGGGGTCCATGTTAGCTGGCCTCTGGAAGGTCTGGATCCTGTAAGCGTGATGGTGAGTGTTCAGAACGGGCAACATCCTCGCTGTGGGTACAAAGAAACTTCTCAATTCTAGGGCTAAGTGGGTGAAAATGAATTATTTTTTACCCATATTCCTATATATACCTAGGGCTTAGGTGGCATTTCTTTACTACTAGCCGTGTTAACTTCCCATTTCAATCAACTCGTACCCGTCCCTGACATTTCCAACCTCAATTCTACAAACTCCACTACATTTTTGGCCATCCAATGGCCTAATCGGGACTATTTCCAAATTTTTATTAACTTTTTCAAACATTTGTCAATTTTCCCAATGGGGCATACCATCACCTATTTTACACTGGGGCATTACTGGGGCATATTTCTTATCTATTTTCTTTGACACAACGTTGAAATGACATTGTATCAAAAAGGGGCAAATATAGACACTGAAATTTGGTTTAAGCCTGCGACTTCAATATTCTTCATAATTCGTATTCTTCTATTGATTAAATAATGTAAATTATTTAATTATTCTCTATAGTCTTCATTTCTTCTATTAATTAAATAATCTTAATTATTTAATTAATTCACATTTTCTTTATTCTATCTGATTAATTAAATAAACACTTTTATTGAATTATGTTACTACTTAACCTTATCCTTCTTGTCAAATTAAATAAATTCCTATTTAATTTACTTTATCATACTTCAACTATAATTAATTAAATTCTTTATTTATTTAATTATTCATTTAAATCCCTTCATCACTTAATTAAATAAATCTTATTTATTTAATTATTCTTCAAATATCAAATCTTGAATTAAATGAATTATTTAATTCGTAAATTCTATTTTAACGCATTCCTTTATATTTAGATAATTGTGTGAGTTATCTAAGTATTCACTTTTACTCGACTCAAAGATCTATACAAATCGCTCAGTTAACTCTTGATTTAATGTTTGAGTGGCGTTTTCGAGTAATCTCTTTGTCAAATCATTCAATCATCCAGTTCTAACTCAATTTCGTGTACACGCGGATTAATTAAATATTCCTATTTAATTAATTAAACCTTGTGCATGCATGCGAACAAGAGTTGCTTTAATCAATCTTTTTCTTTGTCATGAAAAGTTAATTCTTCTGTTTTCGAATACCAAACTAGAAGATTAAATCATTTATTTAATCTTTAATTCTATTTCTAATTTATATCACTCATGTCACCTCTGACAGTTATCAGAATGCATGACTAATCAGTCAATCTCAACCGTCTGTTGATCTTTCAATCTTGGCCTGTCGTTCGAATAATCATTTTTTTATAAATTGATTTATTCTTCATCATTCCAATCTCTCTCGTGAAATCTTATGACTTTTGAGAGCACTTTATCTTGAATCTTCGATGTTTTTCTAATCACTATCTTAGGCTATAGTTGCACGAACTCTTGAAAATCTGAGGGCAGTTATACTACACAAGCAAAATGGAGAAGGGCAATCGAGATGAATCATGGAAATACGTTTGAAATTGGTGAGATTGTTTCAGTTTGTTCATGTTATTACTTCCCTTTGTTCTTTGTTACTTAGCATTTAGATTTGCATTTAACTTAGATTGCATGTTTGCTCTAATCTATTTTTCTAAGCATTCTAGTTTTCTTTTCTGCATTCTTCCTAGCATAGGTTTTTGTGTTACTAAACTTAGTTTTCAACGTATGGTGGTCACATTTCGTGGGTCCAAGACTGGTGGATAAAACTCTTAACTTGTGGTTTGCAAGTTCAAATTTCGAAGACTGAAAACTAAACATTATGCTTGCCTCTTTTTGTTTAGTACACATTTATTTTGGTGCACATAAAATGAACTTGTTTTGCTACTTTGTCTGATTGTGTTTACAAATGGTAGGTGATTATGCTCTCACCTTGTGAAAACTTGGCGATCAGAAAACCATACCCATTTTTTCTGTTGTACACCCTTATGACTTAGTAATCGAAGTATCCTCTCCCATTGCATTTTCGGACAATCCTGGGTGTAAGAGAAATAGTTACTATCTCTAGAACTTGGGCCTGTTCTGGTGGGAAAAATTACTCACCCCAGGACGACTCAGACCGGTAGCACCCTAAACCCGAGGGACTTCTAGTTGGTATATAAAATTGGATTCTTTGGGAAATATCAAGAATCATGCATATGGTTTCGATGTGATGGATCCGAAATGGGACTCTCACCACATGGATCATGCCCTACGAATGAAATGCCTGTACTAAACACCTTTTCTTTTAGATTCCAACCATTTTTTGGCCATTTTTTGGTATAGTGCAGGGTACAGTATCATGCCTGAAGACACTCACTACTGATCGCCTTGAGTAGAGATAGCAATTCTTGGGAAGTCACTACCCAAGAATTCAAAGTTGGTGTACTCGAATGACATTAATGAGCCATGGAGGGGAGAAAATGCCACAAAACTTCTAGGCTATCTACTCTCGAGAAGGAAAGGTTTTTAGCACCAATCTAGAGTATATCGGTGGGCTACACCAAGTATACAAATCCTTGGCCTATTGGCCTATTAGGATTGTACTTGTCTTATGTGTGCTTTCTTACACTCAAAACATTGTGCTTGTCAAGTGCTTACTGGATTTTTCAACATTATTCACCACATTTTCACTTCTACACAAAAAATTCAACATTAGACAGATCAAATTTGCTCTCAATAAATCAAAAACCTCAAATTTCGTAAACCATGTCGCAACTCTTGAAACACAATTGCTCTATCAAACCACATTTTTCAAAATTTGCAACACATTAGACTTACTAAACCACACTTTCCATTCAAAAAATTGCATCTATATGTGTCGCGATGCATCTGAAACTCACAGAACCACATTTGCAAAAATCAGTCATATCTGCCAATCCCAGAGCCGCATTCACTATATCAAAACACATTTGCAATCAATCTGCGGCATTTGGGGTCTCAAATGATGCATTTTCCTGACACAAGAAAAATCTTCATACAAAGTCCAAATTGAGTCTAATTTTGTCAATCTTTTGTCAAACACTGTTTCCAAGGGGATTTTATCAGAAACCAACTTTGAAATTGCTCAAAATTTTCAACCATTAGTTTGCATTCGTGACCATAGGCTTCATCCATCAAATTTTAGTTGCATTCATTAGGCATTAGCTTGACCCTAGGTTTTCATCCTTGCATACTTTGGATTAGGTTAATCTCAGCACAATTTGCAACGTCATTGCTCTCAAAACTAGGTTATCATGGACTTAATCATCATTCCCTTTTTCAGTTATTATCCCTTTTGTGAGATTTTTTCCAGCTCAATAGTCTAGTTAGGAAAACTCACTAGTCATTTTGACCTTGTCACTTTGTCATTTTCAATAAGTCCTTTAGTAACCAAAATCGAAAAAAAAGATTGAGCTTAGAAGTGTTTAGGTATCCCTTTTCTCCAAATTGCATTCTAGTTTATACCTTGCATATTTTATTCAAAAAAATATTATTCATCCTAGTCGTCATTTTGAACCTAGACCTTGCATAGTGTCATTCTTGCATTTAGTTATCATTTTCATTTGAGCAATCTCATTTTATGGTGGAAACTAGACTCCAAAAATAGAAACGACAAATGGAAAACTTTGGACAAAACTCCACTTCCAATGTCAACAATCCCACAAATGAACCAAATTGGAATTTTGATGATCCATTTGCCAACATGAACAATCAACCTCTCATGACGATACCATCCTCATCAAATAGTCCCTTTGAACCATTCTTACGTAAGGATGAACATAGACAAATACTTGAGGAAAACCTAGAGGTAGCAGCATAAGATCCAAAGGCCTCTCAATTTGTGGAAAAAATGGTCCTATATGATAGAGACAGATATTTGGCCATACTCTTAAGTCAAGGAACTAAGTTACCCCATGGATTCGATATTAACACATTAAGATCAACATATCCTGACCCTAATGTCAACAATACACTTAACATGTCAAATAGTGGTCAACCTCCAAACACTACGAGCAATACCTTTTTTAATGCTACAATGACCATGCATGCTACCTCCAACATTCCAAACACCTCCAACTCAATAAATGCTACATCCATTAGAGGATCACAATCTGTCACAGTGTCCACAATATCCACAACATCATCACAATCAGTTGGAACCACCTTTGGATCCATGACAATGTGGGCAAGTTACTCCAATCCTCTCTTTACCACTACGGTAAATACAACGGGGGCATTATCAAGTCATACAAATCCTCCGTTGACAACTACGTCTGGTACCATGAGTACACCTTTGACATATCCTCTCATTGGTATCTCACAAAATCCTTTGGGTGGAGGTAAATGATGGATCTTTATTCAAGGACAACAACAAAATGTTAACACATCAACACAGTCAAATTCCATCACCTCCCAAGGACAAAATACGAACATTCCCATTGTACAAACCCAACAATTTGGACAAGGTAGTCAAAAAACATAGCCCATGGCATCATTATCACATCACAATGTTCATGGTCACCATATTCCCCAAATATCGACACAAATGGCTAGGGGACACATCCCAACATACTCATCCCACATTCATACTCACCAACATACCCCCAATTCAAACTTTCAATACCAACAACACACAAATCTGAACACATCATACATGTCACAACAATCCATCCCTCCACAATACACCAATATCCATGCGCAAAAATGGGGACCTATGGTGTACCAATCAATCCTATTCATGGGACCACAAATGACACTATAATTGATGCCTTACAAGAAAAATCGATGGGTCTAG
>VDFB02117536.1:0-26777 GCA_007258455.2 Sequoia sempervirens
GCAAGTCTTGTTCATGTACCTACAAATTTACTTTCCTAGGAAAAACATGGGCCTAATAGTTGGGTGATTCTCATTGTTGTTGGAGAAGGTGTGAATCTAGATGCAATTAAAATGGAACTGGAGTAGCAATGCAATAAACTTCCACGAGGGGAATTTTCTGCCAAGATCAGTGGGTGGGTGACATTGAGAACACAAGTTTTGTATTCTTGGGAAGGTGGATCCCTGAGAGCGTTGGGGATTATGCAAGCGATACAAATCATGTCCTTCCTATTTATGGATATGCAAGAATGTATGAGGGTGTTTCATTGAACTCTTTTCTGAAGTACATCACTGAAAAATCCTTGACAGAAAATGGATTCAAAAATATTGGTCCATACGTTGTTAAGATGACTGAGGTAGAAGGTTTAGAGGCTCATAAGAGAACATTGACATTGCGGTTGCAAGATATTGAGAGATGGTCATCATCATGAGTGTAGCAGCATGAAGATTTTTAGGACAAAGGATGATACTTAGTTTACTTCTATCATGTATTATGTGATTTTGTTTTGAAAAATTACATGTAAAGTTAGAAATTGTAATGGCAAGTGGCCATGCTACTTGCATTATTGAAGATTGTAATTACATGTAATCGAGTTACAAGTCAAATTGCAATAAGACTTGTAATGTTGAATAAGTAAACTGTAGTTAGTTAATGGTTGAGAGAATTTCTCAAGTTAGTTGGGATCCTCCCACCATTTTCTCAAGGCTTCTCTCCTATAAATACTTGAGGGGGTCTATTGTAATATTTATCTTTTTGGCAATAGAGAGAACTCTGCAGAAATTTACAGCAAAGAGACTTTGTGCTTTGTGTATGTAAACTTGATTTCCAAACAATACAAGGAAGGCTTATGAGATTTCAGACTTTGTGTTGAGTCTTATTGCATGATATTACTGTGTTCTTATGTCATAGTAGTATATTTTTCTGAGTTTTTCTTGAGAAATTGTGGAGTGGTTGTAGAAAGACTTTAGTTTGATTTCTTGTAGCCTTTGTGTTGCAAATTTGAAGGACTGAATTAGAAATAGGTGAGTTCATAACAAGAGACATAATACAAGACTTTGTGCTTATATTATCTTTCTCATTTACAGCTTAGAAGTGTATCTGAATAAAGACTTTGTGCTTTATTTTGCTACTCATTTTTATACTATTGGTTAACGGAAGTGACATCTCAAAAGGTTGATAGGAAGATAAGTTGTGAAAACTTTTTGTTTCAAGTAATATCTACCCGTCCCGGGAAGCAACGAAAGACTTTGTGCTTTCAAGAAACTTTGCTTCTTTAAAAATGACATCAAGCTTGCTCTCTATGTAACTATTTTGAAATAGTTAAATAAGATAAATTTTCCCTTTACTGTTCTAAATTTTATTTCTTGAAAGGAGGAGAGATTAAACATCTATTTTGAAAAAAGAGAATAGGATGAGTAACACCATGAATTATAGCATAGAATTAATATAGTCTATCATTTTTGCAGCAAATAGAATAGTAAATCTGAGGGGGAACCTTCCCTCATATAAATAGGAGAGATTTATTCTCACACACTGTGGCTGAAACCACCATTTTGCTAAACCCCACAAGTTTGCAAAATTTTCAACCAACATGGTGCTTCCTACTTTGGGTCCTAAGGTTGGGGTTTCTAATTGTGATTTGTTGGTGGGGAAGTGTTGGAACCTCTCTTGTGATCTTTCTATTTCAGTGAAGAAGATTAAGGCTTCTAGGGAGGGGGTTTAGTGGAAATCTCCCTCTCAAGGTTGGTTTAAAGTTAACTTTGATGGTGCTGCTAAGGGGAATCCAGGACATGTTGGTTGTGGGGGAGTGTTACATGATGAGAATGGTAGGTTTGTCTCTGCAGTGGTACTCCCTTTGGGAACCTAGACAAACCACTATGCATAGGCTACAACAGCCTATCATGGCCTTTTACTCACTAAAGTGTTGGGAATAAGATGCTATTTAATTGTAATCCTAAACATATTTCATGTATCTCCTAAGCCCTTGGAAAGTGTTCCCCAACACTAGGATTAGAAAGAGATTAAATTCAAATGAAATGAACATGTAAATTGACATTTGTAATTATTCCTAAATGATAGGAACATGTGGGGGAATCCAAGAAGAGCTCCTACAAGATAAGAGCACATGGGGCACCCACATGGAAGGTGGAACCCACCTTGCTTTAGTTAACTATTTGGAGAATTGATAACACTTCAGTAATGCATGTTTTAGATCCTACAAGTTAGGGATTGATATTTACATGAGTGGAGTTCAGTTATGGTTCAACTATCTTTAGTTGCATGTAGTTAGTTTGAGTTGAATGCTAGTTGACTTTAGTTGACTTGAGTTGCATGACTAATGACTTCAATTGCATGACAAATAATAGGTGGATACATTCAGTTAAGTGGGGATGATCAATCATGCATAATGTTTGCATGAATTGGTGGAGAGATATGTTTCAGTTAACTAAGATTGAATTGGATCCACCTTGGGCGCCCAAGTTGGCATCTTTTAGTTAACACCTTTTGCATGAGAAGATATTTACAAGGCCCAGTCAAGTGGGCCCATTCTTGGGCTCCAAATTTGAGGTGATGCTTGCAAGATATTTTCTTCACCAATGATCAGTTAAGTGTTTAGTTTGGGGTGCCTAAATTGAGGAGACTTTGGTTTTGACTTCATGTTATAGTGTGAAACTCTACTTGCACAATCTAGGCATAGATTTTTGAGAGAAGCTTTCTGCTCTTGTATTTGATAACTCTTATGAGTTTACATGCTCATTAATTGTTTATTTATTAAAGAAATTGCATTAGAGTTTATGGCAGGTTAGTAGGTTAGCAGGTTGAGCTTGTGCATGTGTGAGGGTTTGAAGCATGGCATGGGATGTGTGGATTCATGCTTGGTCACATGGAATGCATGGATAGCTTGTGTTGTAGAAAGTTTATGAGAGTTTTGTGTAGGTTGTGAAGAAGGATTGTTGAAGGCAAAGAAAGCATATCAATCAAGGATTGATATAGTATTATTGTAATCTTGTTCTAAGGTTAAATAAAACAAGCACTACTTATTTTGGTGGAGATTTTTCCCGAAAGGGTTTCTCTGGACATATATGCTATGTCACTTCTATATTCTTGTCTCATTCTTCTACAATCTTATGTCTCTTTCTACAATTGGTAAAATTGATCTAAACAGATTAATCATACACAAAGAATTGTGACAAAGAACACTTAATTAAATCTACAGTCTCATAGGTTTACAAGTTTTAAGCTACAATAATTACCTCCATTTTCAACATAAAGCAGCTAGGGTAACTAGGCTTTGGTTAGAAGGGGACTCCCTCAATATCATAAATTATCTCCTTAAGCTAAGTCTGTCATCTTGGAGCATCTCTCATTTAATTGAAGATTCCATTTCCATTATTGATTCTTTTGTTGAGGTTAAAATTACTCATATTTTTTGAGAGGCTAACTCTCTTGCTGATGGGTTCACTAATTTGAGAGTTATGGCTTAGAATTATTGGTATTCTTATGAGGCAATTTCATTTAATCTTCTGAGTATTTATAATAATGACCAAATGTCATGTCATGGGTGCAGTTACATGGGGAGATAAGTTATTTTATTTCCTATTCCTTTGGTTTTTGAACTTTGAGTTTAGAGCTTGCTCGTTTAATTATTGCATATCTTTTGATTATGAGATCATGAGTTGGGATGTAATGGATAGTTTTACTCAGGGTTTCAGGTTTACACGGATTGTGGGTGTTATTTGGTTTTACTTCTAGATTGTTCGCTTAACCCATTTTGTGCAGAGGAATAAGACGAAGGCCATGAGTAGGTGGTTTCAGGTTGTTATGGGTGGGGATCATTGCAGATTTGAGCAGCCTTCATGTGAAGAACTTAGTGGGAATGAAATCATTTGTTAATATATGGAGAAGGGAGATGTATGCACCTATATGCTCAGTCTTCATGGTTCTGATTCAGAGGTGACGAAGGACTTTGTGAATGGTTGGAATAACAGAGTTTTGTGCTACTAAGGTTTGGAGGTCAATATCACCGAGGAATTTATTGCTGAGATTACAAGTTTATCTACTAAGGGAAATTTTTTTTATAGGGATCGGGCTGCTTCTAAGACTACCATAGTGAATTTTTTCAAAGGAAAGGAGCAATAGAGGCTTAGGTGCATTGGAACTGGAGGGTATGATCGGAAATCAATCAAACCATTCTGGAGAGATGTCGCCCTCATGATTATGAAATTCTTCATGTTGGAGGGAAGGTACTCTGTGATTTATGGCTATCATTTTATGTTGCTTAATCATTTCCATCACAACAATCTTGTTTCATTTCCCTATTACCCTTCAAAACTTGCTATTCCTTATAAAAAACATAAGCATTACTTCTATATACTGTGCTTTGCATTATTGTGTATGTTGCACTTTATATATATGTTAGGCATTTTAAATAGATATTCCAACACTATATTTATATTATGCGCTTAAATTCATTCATAGCATATTCAAATTTATGCTAAATGACTTTAAAAATCATGTGCTATACATTTAACACTTTATCTTCAAGGTAATTAAATGATTTTATTATCATATATATATAATATATATATATATGTGTGTGTGTGTGTGTGTGTGTGTGTGTGTGTGTGTGTATTTATATTCACAAAAAATCATCCTTTGGTTTTTAAATATGTATATAAATACTTCTTAATTTATACAGATATATATATATACATATACATATATATATGGTTATGTATATATAGATACACACACACACACATAATATGTTTAATTTCGTTTTCATTGATAAATATATACATCAAATGCATACATACATATATGTGTGTAATAAATGCCGAATTGGTGTTTTTAATGCATATGATGTATCCATGCATGGGTACACAAAGTATTCCTACTTTCGTATAGACATGCATGTATGCATTCACTATGCATGAGTATTGATCCCACACACACACACACATATATACAATATATATAAACGTTGATTCATAAATTACACTAAGAAGAACTCAAACTCATAAAAGAGACTTATTCACATAACCCTAATCAAGAACATTCACAAACAAGACCATAATGTCTTCTAAATCATACTCAAGCAAGGTTAAGGATAAATTACCATTTCTCAAACTATTGACTTGACTTCACTAAACTAGAGGTGAGTGTGTGAAAGCTCAATTTAGGTCTTATTAAGGGTTACTAGACCGAGCCCCTCTCCTGAGTGATACTTCCCCTCTCTTTCGGAGGCTTGAACCTATTCCAGCATTCAACTTAGTAGAACACAAAGGTAGTTAGCCATTCACATATATATTTGCATCATATAAAATTTGTATCAACAAGCATTTAGAATGTTCATATTGCAATCCATATTCTTTCATTACATTTCATCAATACAAAACACATTCATTTCTTTGAAATCAATAAAATTTTATTTCATATTTCAGTATTTCATTCTCTTACTAAGCATATTAAAGTCACATTTTTCATTTATCAACATTTACACTCTTGAAGGTAAAAGTAACTCAGTAACTAGGAAATGGGGCATAACATTTGGAGGTTTTATCTCAAGTTAGCAAGGTCCCACACTTGAGAGATCATTCCCATTATGTATTTGAAATATTGAACCAAGTTCAATAAGGATGTATTTTGGGTGATAATAGTTTTTTTCACACCTAGTGAGCCAAACTTAATGATTCTTACATCAATATACTGAGAAGATTGGTGTTGTTCTTAGCAATTTTAGTTATCACACACACTCTACAAGCACCTAGCGACTTTAGTCCTTGGTTTTAGAATCATGTTCATTATTTATGACAAGGACACAAACAATATCATCTTGTAAAGGTAAATATTATAATTTTTTGTAATTATTTTTCTCTTCATCAAGAAAGAAAAGCCACAATAGTTGGGAAAATAGCTTCAAGCCCTTCAATACCTTTATTTCTTGATATTACACCTACTCAACCAAGATTGGTGCCTCTTCCTACAATAACTAATCAACCAACCCCTTTTGCTACTCCTTCCAATGAATCATATGACGTTAAAACCTTGTTATAGAGCTTTTGGAATGAATTAGTAGCTTTAAAGAAACAACAATCCCAAAATAATAGACCTTATCAGCCTTCTAATCAAGCTTATCAATCCACTAGGAAACCTTATCAAGGAAATGCTCAAGGAAAAGGTTAATTAAGCTATGCTAGGCCTTTGAACACCTTCAACACAACTATTGCAAGATCTTCCAAAGCTCTTATTCCAATGCAGAACAATTTAGTTTAAGACCATGGGTGGTGTTATTGATGCAAACAACCCCATAACCAAAATTTATGCCCAAATAGAGTTCTCAATGAAGATTTAATGGTTTAAACTATATTAGCACTTCCAGAACAAGAAGTTGAATTGTGTTAAAAAGGGGTGCTAAGGAAATAATGGATACAAGGTGAATCCACCCTAATAAATTGGTATGAAAATGAATTTTGTGGTATCAATCACGTTGAACCATTAAGAAAGGACATCATCTCAATGGCACACAATACAATGTCTAATAAAAGAGTAGTGGAAGTTGAGTTACCTTCTCTTGTTGGTCAACCATCTACCTCTCAATCCCCCCAATGGGTTATGAAAGGGAGTACAATTGAAAAAACACCTAAGATACAAGAAAATCAGGTCACTAGAAATGAAAATCAATTCAAAAATCAACCTACAATCAACCACTAATCAAAAGAAGAGATTGTTGTCACAAAAAAAAATCAAAGGTTAATAATTACAATTTTAATATTGTTAATAAAATAAAATGGGATAAATTAAATGTGACTATGTGGAAGGCATTGTGAATTCTAGCATGAAGAGATTTGTTGCAAGAAGCATTGAAGAATATCACTCAGTTTGATATTGCTTCAATAACGGGCACAATAGTTGTCCCTATCAACTTATGTCAACTAAGGAAAGATACAAAAAGAAAAACTAGTAAGCCACATCATTTTTATCTCTTCTTAATTATTGATAAACATATTGTACATAATTGTATGATTGATTTTTTTATACCTAAGAAGGTTGTTGATTTGTTAGGACCAACTTATACCCCAATTGAAAAGGGAATTGTCTAACTAGATGGGACTACTATTAAGATAGTAGGGGTTATCAAATAGCTAAATCCTCCTCTTCATGCATGCCCAAGCCTTCATATGCCTCAATATATTTCAATCATTGATATTCCTCCCTAATTTTTTATATGTCTTTCTAGATATTTTACAACCAAGATAAGGGAAATATATCCTCATATTGGTCTCATATGTTGTTTCATATTAGATATCATACAAAGATAACCATAAAGGTTAATCATATTTTAATAAACCATATTAATCCATATTGTCCCATTCCTATTAATATGAACTATACCATACATGAACCAAAGGAAGATAGTGTTGTTTATGACGCTACAAATTTTATAGAAGAAATTCCAAATATTCTGCTTGAAGAATAGGGGATTTTTTTTAGCTTGAACCATATAATTATGTGCAAGAAATAGGGTTTGGAACCTATTATATTCATGAAGAAATTTTTTTCATCCCCAATCTTATGAAGCCTTAAGAAGATGTCGAGGATATGTGTACTTTGATGATTTGAGGAGAAATAATGGTATCAATATTGGTGTAATGTTGGTTTCTCCCAAGAATGAAAAATATTTCTTTTCTTTCCTATTTCAATTCTCTTATACTAACAATGTAGCTTGGCATGATGCCTTGATCCAAGGTCTTTAGCTAGCACAAAAGAAAGGAGACAAAATACTACAAGTATTTGGAGATATTCAGTTTGTTGAGAGTCAAATTAGATCTCAAACAATAGCAAAGAACAATCTTCTCAAGTCCTATAAACATAGATTATGAGACTTGATTGAATAATTTGAGGCATTTAGTATCCAATTTGTCCATAGAGAACAAAATAGAGATGCCAATAGGCTTGTAATAGTGGAGTATTTGACATACTAGCAAACATCATGAAATCCCAAGGACAACATGTGAAGCTTTTGGTAAGGCCTAATATCCCAAATAACCAAGTAAGTTTAAAATTATTTGGTAGTGATTAACAATTTATTTGTTTCTTGTAAGAAGATACAAAATTTTCTACCATAAATCAATCTAGATTGCAAGAATTATATGGTGATCAAATCATAAAATTGAATACTAAAAAAATACAAAAGGGTCTCATCACTCTAGAAAGTATTTTCAATTTAGATGACCAATCAAAAGTAAAGAAGATAAAATTGGTTTCCAAAGAGGAGAAATATGAGAAGGTGGTTGTGGAAAAAGATAAACTTTAGAAACTATGAATAAAATTTTAAAGCTAAGAAAGGTATGATCCAAATTTGAGAAAAAGAGGATGATGTTTTTACATGGAATTATGAGGAATCTGTAGGTTTTGTTACTATTTTAGCTCAACATACCATTGATTTAGACCCTAGTGTGAGGCCTATGAGACAAAAAATAGAGGCATATTAACCACAATATTGAGCCAAAAATGATGACAAAATCAACCAAACTTATAGAAGCCTATATAAAATTTCCTATCAAGCGTACCTCTTGGGTGATAAACCCAGTTCTAGTATGAAAGAAGAGAGATTAGACTATGTGTGGAATTTAAGGACCTAAAAAGAGCTTCTCTTAATGATCACTATCCTCTCCCCTCCATGGAATAAATTATGTATATGGTAAGTGGTTCAAAAATAATTACTTTCCCTAATGGGTATTCAAGCTATAATGAATTTTTAGTCTAAGAATTAGAGCAATAGAAGACTCTATATATATCCGACGAGGTAATTTTACATATAGGAAGATGTATTTTAGACTTACAAATGCTAATGCAACCTTTTAGAGGGTAATGGACATGGATTTCAAGTATCTTCTAAATGGCATAGTACTAGTATATCTTAATGATGCCACTATTTTTTAAAACATGAAAATGATCATTTGAATCATCCTTAACAAATATTCATGAGATGTAGAGAATATGGAGTGTCCTTTAACCCCAACAAAAAAATATTTATTTGATACCAATGAAGGTAAAATATTGGAGCACATAGTCTCAAAGGAGGGTCCTTCTATTAACCTAGAGAGAGTAAGTGCCATCTCATCTCTTCCTCTTCCTAGCCATAAGAATGGTTTACAAAGTTTCTTGGGAATGAATAATTTTGTGAGGATGTTCAATCCTAATATTGCTTCATTATTTAAACTAATCACTTCCATGTTAAACAAAAATATTCTATTCAACTAGACAAAAGAAGGGAAATAAAGTTTTGAAGCTATCAAGCAATCCATTGCTTAAGCTTTGATGCTTATCAATCAAAAATATGACAATTACTTTATCCTTTACACTTTTGGAGGAAATTCAAGCATATCATCCATCTTGGTACAATTGAATATTGAAAATTTAGAGTAGCCAGTACTTTATTTTGTGAATGAATTGAAGATAATAAGTCTTTTTGTTGTTAGAGAACTAAATAAATTTATACATATGCTCTCCAATAACAAAATTTAGTTGATGGCACCCCTTGCAAGTGTCAAAGAGTTCCTTTTGAGCAAAGAAATTATTGAAAAGAGGGTTGGTTGGATCACCAAGGTCATGGAATATAATGTCCATATAAATATTACCAAGTTGGTGAGAGGTAAAGGATTTATGTGAGAAACTTGCAACAAACTTGGAAGATGATAAGAAGACCATTTATTTGCTACAAGAAGTCCATTTAGTTTATTTTGGTACTCCAAACAACTAGGTTCATGAAATGGTTGTTTTCTTGAAAATGACTTAGTATCTTGATAGATTAAAAGGAGATATTTTAGATTATGGTCCATTCCTTTTGTTTTGGTTGATGGTACTTGAAATGAAAGAGAAAAATAGGCTAAGGTTTCCCAAAATGGAAAAGTGGATCCAAAGAGGGACAAAGGGGGTCCTATCTTTCCTCAATTCATTAGGAAATTAGATCCACACAATGAAATGACAATAAACCTCAAGGTGAATCAAATCAAGGTGTGAATCTACAAATTTCCTTTTTTTTGCTAGGACAGGGGTAGGAGCTAAATAGCACTTTGGGGAGAAAGATTAAAAATATCAAATCAACTCCAAATTGTGATCTATAAAGTGCATTTAGAAGCTTAAACATAAAACTGATGGAACCTATAGAATTTAGGGATAATCTGGAAGGGATAAATCTTGTGTACCTCTCACAAAAAGTGCTTTTTCAAGTCTTATTGAGGGCTCATTCACCCTATGGAAAATGGGTCCTAGCTAGGGCTCCTAAAAATATGTTTATGGGTTCTATTCTCTTGTGTCTGTGCTCCCAAATTCTTGAATCTCATAGTAAAAAAGTCGGTAATAAATTTTGTAGGTAAATTTCCGTGATTTTTTAAGAATGGTGACAGCACATGCAACTTTGGAAACTTTGCAATTTTTGCTCTTCAATAGATCTTCAACCTAAATCTGCAGGAACACATCAAGAGAGAAAAAAATGTTGTTTGTTAGGTGAATGGGGGTTTTCTTTGGTCAAACCCCATTTAAAAAATTAAACCTTGAAATGAATAAAATCATGAAAGGAATGTAGAATGAAAAAATATATGTCACCACTCACCAAACCCTTGGATGAACCTTTGATAATGGAGGTTTGCAACTTGCATGAAATGAATTTAATGGATGTGGATCTTGAATTTAAATCTTTTCTTGAATTGATACTTTGAATGCTTGATTGAATCATGAAACCTATATCACAATGTTAGCTCCAAAAAAATGCATGATGCAACATAACTTTGACATGGTGAAAGGATCTTGATTGCTAAAATAAATCTTCAATAAATTTGCCCTTGAATTCCTTGAAATGCTCTTGAAATCACTCTTGGTCATAAAATTTTCTCTAGGATTTGAACACTTGAAAATCTAGGTGAAACTAAGTGAAATAACCTTATATTTATACATATCTTAACAATAATTTTTGAAATTCAAATTTCACAAGCCGACATTGAGATATGGATTCAAAAATGTTAAATACTACCAAAAACATAGTTTGAATTTAGGTCCTAAGCCTAAGTGAGGACCCACTCGCCCTATGGAAAATGGGTCCTAGGTCACTTACCTAGGACACACATTGCCCAATGTTAAACATTATGTTATGGAATTTATGAATGTCAGGTTTTATCCCTCAAAAAGTGCAATTAATATTAGGCTTGGATTTGAATTAAAGGGGCCAATTAAGAAAAATTAACCTCAATTAATTAATGAATCCCTAGATTAGTGTGAAAGTATAAAGGAACACCTTACAACACCACAAATAAGGCACAATTAAGTCCATTTTAATTAAGAAGGCCCTAAACTTAATGTGAATATGTGAAATACATATTGCAACACTAAATTAAGGAATAATTTAGCTCATTTTATTATTATTTATTCCCAAATGAAGTGTGAAAAAGGGATACTTTTTCCTACACTACAATACTTTACTTAGAAAGGAAATAAATGGAGTTATGTTGAGATGCACTGAGTAGAACCTGATTGACAAGGTACTTGAATAGTTTCATGACAACCTATCAGGATGTCATTTTTTTAGGACTACTATTTCTAAGATTATTTGAGTTTGTTATTACTAGCCAATTTTGTTCAATGATTCCCGTAAATGGGTAATAAATTACAAGAGATGTTCCTACTTTATAAGAAATAAAATGGTAGTTTCCCTACCTCGACATCCTATTCAAAATGATCAACCTTTTATCCAACGGGGTTTAGAATCTATTGACATGATTAACGCACCTTCTAGTCTTGGAAAAAAATGGTTCTGATGATCATAGATTACTTTGCAAGGTGAAAAGAAGTGGTTGCACTTAAGGAAGCTACTAAGGTTTCAATTTTATACTTCATAGAAGGTATTGTGAAAATGTTTGATGTTCCTTCTATCATTATTTTAGACAACACAAAATATTTTGTTTATACTAAAATTAGTGCATGGGCTATAAATTATGGCATCTACTCAAATAACTCATTAAACTATTATCCCCAAGGTGATGGCTTGGATGAGTCCACAAAAAAAATTGACAAGAATAATCAAGAGGACATTGGAGGAAAATTAGAGGTCTTGGCACACAAAGTTGAAGATAGCTCTCTGGGCTAACAATATCACACCAAAATAAGACATTTAGAAACTTTCTTTCATGCTTTTCTATGGGAGAGAAGCAAGAATCCTCCTATCATTATATTTTGCTACTCTTGAACTTGCACAATGGTTGGATATGCTAGAGAATGATGCAATGATAGTGAGGCTAGCTAATTGATAGAGTTAAAAGAGACAAGAAGAAAAGTTGTGAATACCCATGAGGCTCATCTTACTCAAGTTAAGAAAGATTTTGAAAAGAGAGTAGTTGGAAGGACCTTCAAGGAAGGAAATTTGGTCTTGAAGTGGAATGAATATAGATCAAAGGCTTGAATAAATACAAAGTTTGATGTAATTTGGAGTGGATCATACATCATAACCAACTACAAATAAGCTAATAATTTCTAAATTTCAAGGCTAAATGGAGAAGAACTACCTATCCCGATCAATGGGATACACTTAAAAATATATTTTTGAGGTTGATTTAGAAATCATTAAAATATTATGATTTGAGGAATCATCTAGTTGTTTGAGGCTAGTTGTGTAGTGTTTCAATTAAAGTTTGATCCCCTAAGGTTTTTTTAAGGCTTACATTAAATCCATACCCAATAGATTGATAGGATACTATATACATGATTAGAAGGAAATCATCTCATAGAGGTTGCTAAAATTTTGTCATCTCATGCCTCATTTTTTCCATCATTTATAGCTGATCTGAGACATCTTGAATGGGTCCTCTAAGTGTCCAAAAATGTAAAAAATCCATAAAAGTATAAATCTAGGCTATATTTTTTATTATCATTAGTATTTTTTGTGTTCATTGGAGTTTTACATTTTTATAGTTTCGTATCCCTTCATACCATCCCTTCTAACCCCGACATTTCAAGAGTCTAATTTTCCTCTAACTCCTTTATTAGAGTTATGGACCTTGTCATCCCTATCAAACTTGTCATATTGGGTATACCTTTCCTTGAAGGTCCAACATCCTACTTTTCCCTTATAAGTCCCTTTTGTCAAAGTTTTGGAATTTCTCTTTCCCCAATACAATTCCTTTGACATTTTGTATTTGACATTCCTAATACCTTCCACCTCAAAATTTTCCAATTCTTTCAAAATGTGAATTTTGGCCTTACCCTTAATCAAGTACCCATCTTCATGATCCCTCGAAAGTCTTAAATTTTATTTATTCCTCTATAAAGTCCTTCAGAGTTGGAATTTTAGTCATTCCTTATTTTGGTAGCATGTTAATGTTGGTAAAATATTGTCATTAATGGTAAAGGAAGTTTGGTGTTGTTGGTGGCCCCAAAATCAAATGAGCTTACTCTCATGCTAGTCACCCCCATGGATTTTGGAAGATAAACAAATAAAAATAAAATTATTATTTTTCATTTTTCATGAGGTTGACCCTCCTCATGGTCTCACTCCAAGTTGGGGAAAATTTAATTAAAAATAAGTTTACTTCATTTGAAGAGGGATGACCCCTTGGTATGAGTGACCACCTTGGGCAAGAAAAAAATTAAATAAATAAAAATAATTTATTGTTGTTGGCTGACCCCCTTGGAGAGTCACCCCTCTTGGGTGAAAAGGCACTTCGGCAAGGTATAAATAGAGGTTTATTTGAAAGTTAGAAGAAAACCAAATTTGAATATCATTTCATATGAAAAGTAGAAATATAGAGAAATTTGAGTAGATTAACAAGAGATATGTGAGTAGATTTATAAGATATTTTTAGCAAAAAATTTGCGAGGGAAGAGAAATAAAAGAAAGATCATGATAGTTTTACGAGAAAAAATATTGGAGACTACAATATAGTTTTATAAGTAGATGTATTGTAGATTTCTGAGCAGTTCTTAAGGTAGCTTTTGATGAAGTCATGAGTTGATTTGTAAAGGAAATTTATGGCAGATTCTAGAGGAAGATGCAAATATATTATCATATTATTCATTTGGAGGTTAAAGCCTCCTAATTGAGGAGATCAAGAGGTTGGTGCCTCTTATTAGAAGATATTGGTGTCTCTAGCTGGGTTGGTGCTTAGTGGTGGGGATCGGTGTCTCCAATGGGTTGGAGCCTATAAAATTATAAGAAGATTTTATACAAGCAATATTTTTCCATGGTTTTCTCTTGTAGGGATTTCCATGTAAAATCATGTGTTCTTCCTATGTTCTTAATTGCTATATATTACATGTATGCTATTGATATGGATGATTAAGTTTTGAAGTAATATTGGTGTGATTGATTAAGTTGTGAAAAAAAGAAAATTTCTACCTATTTTGATTCACCCCCTCTTAGTATAGGTGTGTGTTTCATCATTTAAGCACTCAACCCAACCTTTGATCCCAACATCCATTCATCTTGTTCCATTTTTTTTATTTTAGGCATGGTCTTCCCAACATGCCTATTGGAATTTCCCTCCTTGACATACTAAATCTTGGAACTACATTGTCTAAGAAAGAAAGCCCTACCAACTTGTGGGATGACCTAAAAATGCCATTAATGCATCTATAACACTCGCCAACTACCAAATAAAATATGATGGCACCCATAAATAATTTTGTATATAGATTGGTATAGAATTGAAGGAAAAAAAATGCTCATCCATAGCTCAGTTATTACTATAGAGCCCGATGATTGACATGCCATTCCCAAATAATTATTTAATAGATTTCTCGAGTAATGTTTTGGTCCTTAAAATCAACTCCACGAACAATTGAAATGATCAAATGTATGATAGTGGTATAAAGGATGTTCTTTCCATGTTTCCAAATGATCAAATTGGATTTTGAAGGGACAATCTTTTGCAGAACATTGGTGAGAATGATGAATAGGTCATGAGTGTTCTTTACAACACAACCATGATGGATCACTTAATTTATTGAAAATTCAATATCTTCCCTTGAAGGTATTAAGGACCCAAAATCCCTCATCCAATAATTATTTCTCAATTCTAGTGAAAGAGAAACATAAGATAAATTTTCTTTATAACATATTCTTACCTTTTTTAAAGTTGTAAAACACTTTCTCAATACCTTACAATCAATAAAAAGTTTTTTTTACCTTTTCTCATTATTTTTGTATGTTGTGTATTTTTTCATTTATCAATATAGAATGGTGATCCTTATACTTCCCTTGCTATGTTGATTAGATCACCTTCATGTATGAATTATATTTTTCCTCTTTTATGAGATGTATGTTATCAATGCTTAGTTGTAGGAGATATCTATGGATTTCCAATCCTTTATATGATTATAGGGTCTATTTTGGTTATCTCTCTCCCTCTTAGTTCTTTTCCAACCCCTTTTCTTCATCTATGCTTGCAGGATCTTGTAAAATTTAGATATTTGTGAGTTTGTAGTATTTCATAGGTTGCATGTGATGTTGTGAGCAAGGAGAGAACTCAATAAGTCTTGGTGCATCACTATCATTTCCTTTTAGTTTTTTTCCTTCTCCATTTTCTCCATGAATTATTAGAGTAGGAGTATGTTTTAGCATTAATTTGTGTTGATTTGATCATGTTGGAATAGGTGCCTCAATCCTTACTGGCATATAACTCCTAAAGGGAAAAGTCGCTGTGACATTATTGTGAGGGAACACCTTGACCCTCTTGTTCATTCTCTACATGATCATTCTTCACAGATTGGCGTGAGTGTGGATTCTTTTGGACAACATTTGGAGGAGGCTTCTTTGTCTTCAGAGGGGATATCTTTGTCTTTGGATTGTGTTCTACATTCATCTCTACTAGATGTTGGATTTTCCTCTTCAGCAGTGTGGCCTAGAATGCCTGATTGGAGTGTGTCAGTTTTTGGCATCGACATGGAGACACTTGAGCATGCTTCAGAGAAATCACACATCATCCATCATCTTGATATCCTGCATACATCATTGGTTTTGTTTCTTCCTAAGGGGAGGAACGTTGTTCGGCGAGATTGGATCATATTCAGCATTCAATGTCGAGCTTCTACCATCATTGCAGGAGACTCAACATTGAGGGGGGGCTACCTTGCTTCTCTTCTACTTCTCTCTTATGGGGGGGTCTTTTTCCTCACATGGGGTTTTTACCTTCTCATTCTTCATTGAGAGTATTTCTATTTTGTATTTCATCTCTCTTTTGAGGGGGAGTTTTTCCCATGAGGTTTTCTCCCTTTCCTCGCTTGCATTGATTGCATTATGTGTGTACATGGGTACCTAACATGGCCTAGTAGTCAGGAACCATCTTTGCATCTTTGTGTTATTTGCATAATAATTCGCTACTCCCTAAGTTGCACTTAAGGGGGGGGTGTTGGTGTAAATAAAGTCTTGTACCTAGTTAGTTCATTACTAGGGGACTTATTTACATCTTAGTTAAGTTTACTTAGGTCATAGGAAGGAATCTTTCTAGAAGATGTTAGTTGTCAGTAGTTGTTATCTTATCCTTTGACAACTACTACATGTGAACCTAGGTAAGTGTGATTAGTTGTCACATGTCATATGATTAAGACACTTGTCATAATCCTATGACATCTTGCATCTCACCTTGGCTATATAACCAAGGGATATCTCTCATTGTAACAATCAGAATTATCATATCAATGACATTGAATACAGTTTATTCTTGTCATATTCTTCTCTCTCTTTTTGTGCTTTCCATTTGATCCATAGATCTTGGGTGGCAGCCATAGCCAATTCTCACTTTCTTTTCCCTGTCTTGCTGATTGCATGGATTTTCTTTCAAGACTGAGTCACCTACTTGAAATGTATGTGGTTTAACTCTGTGATTGTAGCTATGGGACATAACTTGTTGATAACCCTTCAAATGATCAGCTGCATGTTGACGTCTTTCATCTAACAGTTCTAGCTCTTGTAGATGAGATACTTGGTAGTCTTCATCATTTATTAATCCTTTCAATGAGACCCTAAGCAAAGGTACTTCAACCTCTAATGGTAAGATCACTTCTGCTCCATATACCAAGGCATATGGAGTGGCTCCTCTTGGTGTGTGAATGCTGGTTATGTATGCCCACAAGGCTGGATTCAATTGGACATGCCAATCATGACCAACGTCATTTACCGTCTTCTTCAAGATCTTCAAGATTGTTTTGTTTGAAGCTTTTGCTTGACCATTTCCTTGTGGATAGTAAGGTGTAGAGAACCTGTGTTCGATGTGAAATCATTCACAAATTTCGTCAACATCCTGATTCTTGAAAGGCCTCCCATTATTAGTGATGATAGAATTAGGAATTCCATATTGGCAGATGATGTAATTCAGGATAAGTGAAGAGATTTTTTTACCAGTCACGGTTGTCAAAGGAACAGCTTCGATCCATTTTGTAAAATATTTTGTAGCCATGATGATGAATTTATGCCCATTTGATGATGAAGGATGAATTTTGCCAACAAGATCTAGTCCCCACTGAGAAAAAGGCCATGTTAGAGTAAAAGGCTGCAGTTCTTGTGTAGGTGCATGAATAAGATTCCCATGGATATGGAATTTAGAACACTTCTTGACAAAAGTAAAAGATTCTTTCTCCATGGTAGGCCAATAATATCCCATTCTAACAAGTTTATTGGCTAAGGTTAAACTGCTTGAATGAGTTCCACAAATACCACCATGAACCTCTTGTAAGGCTTGTTCAGATTTGTCACATTCAAGACATCGAAGAAGTGTACCATCAAGACCATGTCAGTACAGGATATCGATGATTAAGGTATAACGGGATGATTGGCATATGAAATTCCTTTTTTGGTTTCAGGATAAGTCTGGAGGTAAGATGTTATTTTTTAGATAGTTATAAATCTTGCCATATAAAGGTGAATCATAATCGGTTAAATGGCATATGACTTGGGTCTCTGGATTATCATAGGCAGGAGAAAATAATTGTTCCACCAAGAATTCATACCATTTTTGATTTTCTGATAATTGTAACAAGGAAGCAATTGTAGCCATTGCATCTGTAGCTTTATTATCAATCCTTGGGATTTGTGAAAACTTGATTGCCACAAAATAATTTTTAAAATCATCCACCATGTTCTTGTAAGGTAGCAGCTTATCATCTTTGGTCTGATAATCATCATTGATTTGATTAATGACAAGTTGTGAATCACCATAGACTTGCAGCTCTGTAATCTACCAGTCCAATGTTATCTTCATTCTTGTGAGCAATGCTTCATATTTAGCTATGTTATTTGTGCAGGGAAACATCAACCGATATGATTTTGGGATGGTATGTCCTTCAGGTGTGACAAAAAGAATCCCTGCCTCCGAGCCATGTTGCGTGTAAGATCCATCAAAGTACAATGTCCATGATTTCTTAATTGTTGTTGTGAAGACATCTGCATCAGGAAATTCAATATGCATTGGGTTTTCTTCTTGTAAAGGTGCTTCGACCGACTAATTTGTGATGGCCTATCCTTTTATAGCTCTTTGATCTACATAGTGAATGTCAAACTCACTTAAGATCATTACCCATTTTTCAAGTCTTCCTGTTAAGGTAGATTTGCTTAAGAGGTATTTTAGTGGATCAATTTTGGTTATCAGCTTAACTGTATGAGCCAACATATAGTGGCGCAACTTTTGAGAAGAAAACACCACTACTAGGCAAGCTTTTTCAATGAAAGTGTAGTTTAATTCATGACTTGTTAAAGTTCTGCTGATATAGTATATGGCTCTTTCTTTTCTTGTAGAATCCTCCTGTGCTAGTAATGCTCCCAAAGATACTTCTGTTGCTGAAATATATAGTATGAGCGGCTTTCCTGGAACTGGAAAAATTAGGACTAGTGTATTCATGAGATATTGCTTGATCTGATTAAATGTTGCTTCACACTTTTCCTCCCATTTGAATGGGACATTTTTATGTAATAGATGTGTAAATGGTAAGCTTTTGTCTGCCAGTTGAGCTATGAACCTCCTAATGGATTGTAGTCGTCCTTCCAGTGATTGGAGCTGACTGATATTTTGTGGTGGTGGCATGTCCATTATAGCTTGTACTTTTCCTCGATCAACCTCTATGCCCTTTTCTGAAACAATGTATCCCAGAATTTTTCCAGATTTAACGCCAAAGACACATTTCTTTGGATTGAGTCGAACATTGAACTTCTCCATTTTGGTAAAGATCTTTGAAAAAATTTCTAAATGTCCTTCTCTTGTGTTGGATTTGGCCAATAAGTCATCCACATAGTCTTCCATGAAGGTGTGCATCATATCATGGAAAATGGTGGTCATTGCTCTTTGATAAGTCGCTCCTGCATTCTTAAGCCCAAATGGCATGACATTCCAACAATAGGTACCCCAAGGGAACGTGAACGCTGTTTTATCTTGATCCTCTGGTGCAATCTTTATTTGGTTGTATCCTAAAAATCCATCCATTAATGAATACATTGCATGGCCAACGGTTAAATCAATAATCATATCTATGTTTGGCAAAGGGAAGTCATCTTTAGGACATGCTTTGTTCAAATCTCTAAAATCTGTACAAATTCTAATCCTTCCATCTGGCTTTGAAATAGGTACTATATTGGAGATCCATTCTGCATAGTCAATAGTCTAAATGAATCCAACATCTAAAAGCTTCTTTAACTCTTCTTTGACCAATAATGCAACATGTGGATGCATTTTTCTGAGTTTTTGCTTTACAGGTTTTTCCCCTGTGTTTATAGATAAATGATGCATTATCAGATTAAGATCTAACCCTAGCATATCAGCATATGACCAAGCGAAATTGATTTGATTCTCCTTCAAGAACTCTGTGAATTTCAGTACCTCTTCTACTGTTAATGATGCTGCAAGTTGCAAATTTTTTGGCTGCTTTGTTGTACTTATGTTTATTGATTTTGTGGGCTCAATCAAAATAGAAGATCTTTCTTGATAATGTTTGGGAAGAGTGTCAAATTTCTCATCCTTTAGTGCCTAAAAAAGGTTTTCACTGTCGAATTCGCTCTTTATTTTTCTCTTGTTATGATCTACCACTGTCGTTTTTTGGTTTTCACCGATAGACCCATCTTTTATTTCATTTATTTTGTAGCTAAGAGACTTGACACCCTCCCTATCAAAATACTGAGTATGAGATTCTTCGATGGAACAATTGTTTTCTTGATTAGATGAACAAAGTAAATTTACAATATCCTCATTATCATGAAATGTAGGGATATGGATAGGTGCATCATTGTCCCAATCAATAAGTTCTAGATAGACTAAAGGTATGGGATCATCAGGTTGGGTAAGGTCTTGAGCGGTCAAATTCATGACATGGTTTTCATTTTCATGATGGATAAGGTCTATGATGGTATCCTCCTATCAATTATCAATCTCGTTAAAATCTGAATCGTCCTCACTTAAGTCATGATCACTTTGTAAAACATAATCAAGTGGAGGCCTTGAGCCCTCCCCTTGTAAGAGCATGGGTGCGAATTTGTGTATGACATCCACCCTTTTCTTTGTTAAGAATGTATCATCAGAGACATCATACCATTCGTATTCATTGGAATCAGTGTCTGAACTGTTCTGCAATTGGAAAATTGATCCATAAAATTTTTGTAAAGTGACATCTTTATGGGGTTTATCTAAAATTGATTCTCCTTCATGAGTTTGTTGTGCTTGCTGTGAAGTTGACTCTTATGTATCCTTACCATATCCAAGTCCTATTTTATCTTTTGGATGTATTGAAATAGGTTGAATTGGCTCAATGATTCCTTCTTTTCTTTTTCCTATAGGACCATTTCCTTCATAGCCCATTCTTTGCATGATGGTATACCCTTTGCCATATTGTTCGGTAGGTAACTTGATGTGCAAGAGAGATTCATCTTCATCTTTTTATAGCTAGCTTAGGATGTCCCTATCTTCGGCTTCTTCCTCGGTGGTGTTAGCTTTAATGAATTGTCCATCAAACTTTGTGATTGGCACAGAAGTTTGGGATGTAGAGGCTATTGTGATCTTTTGATTTGATAGGATTGGCTGACCATGTGACCTCAGAGAAGGAGGTAAGGTAGAAAGGCATAGCGAATATTCGCCTACTCCTTTGTCTTTAAAATGTAGCTTGGTGTCAAGATTATTTGTCAATTCTTGCAATTGGCCTTGTAGAGAAGAAGGAGTAAAAGCCTCCCTATTATGTGGCATAAAAGTGTCTTGAGTTGCTCGAAGATTTGAACAAGTTTGGGTGCTATTGTAATCAACTTGTATAGTTATTTCCTATCCATCATATGGAAACTTGAGGCATTGATGATACGTTGATGGTACTGCCTGCATATCATGAATCCATGGGCGACCCAAAAGTATGTTATAGGAAAGATCACGATCTAGAACCTGACAAAATATATTTTTCACAACAGGTCCCACTCTAATAGGTAGCATTATTAGTCCTTTAGAGGCTCTTTCTTCATCATCATATGCCTTGATGGTTATCTTCCTTCGTGGATCAATGGAATTTTCTGATATTCCTAAGGCATGTATAAGCTTTAAAGTACAAATGTTTAAACCAACTCCTCCATCTATCAAGACACGTCTGATTCGGTGTTTATGGATCATGACTTCAAGATAAAGTGATGAATTATGCGGATGTGTCATGGAGGCATCATATTTTTTGGAGAATGAAAGACAAGTGGGGGAAGACAAATGTCCCACCATGGCTTGAAATTTGTTTACATCGAGATCAGTGTCAACAGTTGTGTTTACAAGAGCTTCTTCTAAAATATTCTTGTGTATGGGAGATATTTTGAGAAGTTCAAGAATGGAGATTTGAGCTGATGTTTTTCTCAATTGATCAACTAAATTATAATGAATTGGAGGAGGAATAGCTACCTTAGATGAACTACCTTTTAGGACAACTTTTGCTTATCCTCTTGTAGTCACATTAACCTGTTGATATTCTTGTTTCTCCTTGATTTTGATAACATTAACTCGCTGATCATCTGCATAGATGTGGTGGATTATGTTGTCTTCAACATTATTTATACTTTTCACTTTGGTATCTGATGTTTCCCCCTTTTGATAGTTTGGTAAAGGATCTTTGAATGCTTGATGATCATCGTTGGTATGATGTCCTTCAATTTTGATGGTGCCATTGTCAATTAAATCTTGTACTAGATTTCGAAAGGCTTGACAGTTATTTGTTCTATGACCTTTACATCGATGATAATTGAAATAATACGAGTCATTCCATGATGGTGGTTTAACTCGTGGCTCAAAATATCTTTTTGGTGGTAAGGTGATAACCTTATTATCGAGAAGCTCCTTGAGAGCAGATTCAAGAGATTGACCCAAAGTGGTAAAATTATGTCGATTTGAAAATAATGGAGATCTTGGTAGATTTGATGTTTGGGTATTGCTAAGATTGTTATTTAAATTACCATGATTATCCTTGTTGTTTTGATTGGTCATGCTTTCTTGATTGGAATTTTGTCCTTGTTGATTGTTGTTTCCTTGTTGGTTGTTTTGTGGAGCACTTGATAGATTGAAGATAGATGATCTTGTTCATAGATTGTTTGCATCCACTATACCATCATTGACAACATTTTTATTTCTATTCCAAAACCTTGTTTTATCATTGTTGTTTTGGTTGGATGAACTTGGATTATCAAGTTTAATCACTCCTTTTTTCACCAAGGCCCCTTCAATGGTGATTGTGTTTTCAATCAAATTTTCAAAGTTATGAGGACAATGAAGATTAAGCCTGTAGCTTAATTCTTGATCTAGGCTATTGATGAAGATATCCATCTTTTCCTTTTCAGGAATAGGGCGGGAATATCGTGCAAACAATCTTCTCCATCTTTGCAAAAATGTAGTGAAAGATTCCCCTATTTTTTGTTTCACTTTACAAAGATCAAGCATGGTTATCTGGTGTTGGATGTTGTAGGCATATTGTGATATAAAATGATTTATTAACTCCTCAAAATTTTTGATGGGGGGAGTGATCTTGGAAAGCCACTCCAAGGATTGTCCACCCAAACTTTATGGAAACAATCGCATTAAGTAGGTATCTTCATAAGCGAATTCTAGTCTCATATTTTGGAAATCCCTCACATGTTCAATGGGGTCAGTTTTCCCATTGTACCTATCAAATTTAGGGATTTCGCAATGTTTTGGAAAAGGGATCATTTGAAGACTCCTATCAAATGGATAAGGAGATATGTCATCCAAAACATACTTCTTTGTTGCACCCCCTTGCATTTACTTTATTTTCCCTTGTAATTCTTTTATCTATTGAGTAAGGGCACTAAAATCATTAGGAGGAGTTTCAGGATTCTCCTTAATCCATTCTATATCAAAATCAGAAGGTAACTTAGCTCCTTGATTAGCTAATTAGACAAAATATCTTTTTTTGTTTCGTTCTAAAATTCTTTCCATAAAAGTATGGAATTGTGGATCCTGCTCTGCTTCTTGAAGCTTTTCTTCTGTTATCTCTTCTATATGAAATGGATTCTCTTCCTTCTCACTATTATCACCCATTTTGCTTGTGGTAATTTCTCTTTCATCTTTTTCTATGTGCTTTCAAGATCTCGTGACAACATGCATGAGCTTTGTCCCAAATTCTACTAACTTTTGATCAAAAGAATGAAATAGTGCAATTTTTGATGGATATGAAAGTCAAGATAGAATGAAGATTCTATGACTTAAAAGATTTCTAGTCTTTAGCTCATGTTTTTCCCTAATTGAAAGGATGAAAATCCTGTTGGTGGGAATTTAAGCAAAAGATCAAGAAAAGATGATTTTTCACTTTATGAAGTTTGATCGTAGCTTCGTAAAAAGATGGATTTGTGAGAAATACCTAATGTGATTGAGTTCTCTATTGTAGAAATTGATTTGGACGAGTAGAATATTCAATTGCAGGTTGGGGAATATAAGAAGAACGAATACGATGACTATGGTTGTGCCTTTGAGAAAAGGCTCTTCTTTGAAAGAAAGCTCATGAGTATAATGGTTCTACAGCATAATCATCAGTAAAACCTCTAACACGATCATGATATCGATGGATAAAGGTTCTATGTTTAAGTAAAACCTTTCGACTTTGGTACAAGAATCATCTTTTCTTCAATAGTTTCTTGTAGCTAAGTGATTTCTTTGGCTTTTTGATTCGTTTGAGAATGGATTTTTTGACAAAGGTTGTGGATTTCCAATCTCTAAACATGAGGATAATCAATGTAATTGTGAGTTTTGGATGATATTTACTGAATTAATATTTTGAAGACACATCAAGCAAATTGTAGAATAGTTGTTTTTAAGTCCTATACTAAACATCAAGTGTATGATCCAAATGCTTTTCAAAAATTGTTTTCATAGGTTTTACACATGACAGATAGTTCAAACAGACTCACTCTTAGTACTCAAGTAGGTCACCATAGTAATCAATAGCCCACATCTTAAAATTGCGTCGACTCACACAGCCGTGTCACCCCCGAAGGGGCGCTCGTGTTTTTGTCTTTTCCAGGCATGTACTCAGAGTGACGAAAGTGGATACTAGATCTCCTAAGCAAATGGTCCTTGGCAGTTATATGGTGAGTATCTTGGGGGTAGATTCTTCCCTCCCTTGCACTGTGATTATTATGGTGTTCGGAAAATGACTTCGGTTGGATACTACACTAAGTTTGTAGTAAGGGTTTCCGTTCGGTGCGACAAATGATATACTCCCTCGAGAGACCTCCCAACCTTTAGAACAAAGGCTTTGGGGATAATTATCAATGCACACTACCATCGAATGGGATTTTCATCAACCATCCGCATTTGATTAAAGTGGGTTGGAAAACTTGGCTTTAGTTGTTCCCACTTAGGTCGTCCTCATAGGGTGAGTACTTTTTCCCACTATGGCAGGCCTTCTAAAAGGTTGTAATTAAAACAATAAATTTTCATGAAATTGAAAAGGAAAGTCTGGTATTTTGATCACCCAGTTAAGGGGAGAGCATAGACCTATTGCCACAAACAAAGCAAACAAATGTTCTTTTTAAAACCCAAATCACAATGATCTAATCTAAGTGAAGATATTGCTTCACAAAGACATGGTGTTCTTTTTAGTCCAAAATAAAAATGAAGCGACTATCCTAGGATTGATTCATTCCAATTAAGTGACTATCCTAGGATTGTTTCATTCTTTTAAAGCTCTTACTGGTCGCGGTCGCGTCAATCCAGTCAAATCCTACTTAAGTTACAAATTACAATTGTAGACCTACAAGTTCCATGCTAAAAATTTTAAAAAAATGCGCTAAAACAGAATTAACGAGCGCTGCAGGATCATTAAAGGGCGCTGAGGAATCACTGAAGGGGGCTGAGGAATTACTGAAGGACGCTATGGAATCCCTGAAGGGCGCTATGTAATCACTAAAGGGCACTATGGAATCCTTAATGAGTGCTAAGGAATTATTGAAGGGCACTGTAACAGAGTTAAAGAGTGCTAAACTGGGTGTGAATTGCATTGAAGCGTGTTTAATGCGCTAATACGCTCTTTTAGCTGTAACCTGTCATAAAAATTTGCAAAAAGATGTTAAAATTGGGGCAAGAGCCCCACAGTGGGCGCCAAAAATGTGTGTGGGAAATGTTAGTATCAAAATAAGATAATAAAAACACACCAATGCAACATTAAACTAAAGAAAGATAAATAAAATGAAATCAAAAGGTTCAAACAGAGCTTCTTCAGAATCGTTCCATTGTCCTCTATCTCCAGTGATTTGTTTGAAGCTGCTGCTCTCAAATTGTGTAAGCAAAGCTTCTCAGAATGGCAACCTGCAGAATGAGTATGCAAAGGGAGAGTACTTCTCTATCCTATATGCTGGTGGAGTAAAATGTTGATGTACGGATATGCATAGGGACTGTAGATTATGCACAGGGGCTATGGATTATGGATGCTATTGAAACTATGATATGAGGATGATAGGCCATGATATGGATTGCTAATATGCTAAGCTATGCTATGCTATGATTCTAGAGGCTATGAATGCTAAAAGGCTGATTGATTGTAGTTTTCCAGTATGCAAGCTTCTCTTGTTTTCAAAGACCCGACAGTCCCTTTTTATAGATTTTTACAGGCAAGAGCCTGGCTGGCAAAGATCAATGGCTGTGAGATTTTCTGGTAAATTTGAATGGTGAGAGATTGAGAGGTTGAGAGGAAGATGGAAGATGTTGGGAGGTTGGAAAGAAGAATGGAGGTTTGTCTTCAACTCACGAGAACAACTTTGCTTAGAAACAGAGAAATTATTTTTTTTGTTTTGAAGTTTGTTTCACGATTGTTGTTGATAAATCCAAATTAAATAAATAAATTTATTTAATTTTGTGTGAGTTTGAATATTTGATTTGAGGACTATAGAAGACTTAATTAAATATTTAGAATATTTAATTGTGAATAGACTTTAGAAGAATTAATCAAAATTGTGAATGGATTTAGAGGAATTAATTAAATATTTGGAATATTTAATTATGAATGGATTTAGAGGAATATTTAATCTTTATTTGAATAAAAATATTCAAGCCAAGATTATATGATAATTAATAAATCATAATGTTGATTTAATTAATTAAGAAATGGATAAGAAAAGTGATTAAATAAACTTATTTATTTAATCGAAATGAAAGAATGAACAATATAAATAAATTATTTAAATTTATTTATACATAGATTGAATTTAGAGATTTAATTAAATATTAAAAATATTTAATTAATT